>WBZZ01004141.1:0-10000 GCA_019918135.1 Paulinella micropora | reverse complement strand
AAGAAAGAAAGAAAGAAAGAAAGATCAGGATAATAAAATTACGCAGCCAAGACAGACCGGTCATCAAAGAAGTTATTATCATTCTCCGACTGAACATAGGCACTGGTATGCCCCACGCCAGTCGCCACTGCCGCCCATGGCAACGCCACAATTGACGAGGCCCAAATCACCTAGAGAGGCCACAGAGACATTCAGAAAAAATGTGTTCATGTTCATGTTCATGTTCATGTTCATGTTCACGTTCACGTTCACGTTCACGTCATTTTCATATTCATTTTCTGGGATTACGGGAGGAAAGTGAGGAAAGCTGTACCTGGCTGAATACTGGCATGTTATTGTTTTGCGCACTTTCTTTATCTTTTATTGAACGAGTTCTGTTTTTTGATTGCCTCTGGCAAACGAAACAAACTGAAGCACACTCTGGATGGAGAAGAACCGTGCCATACTGTACATGAAAATGAAAAAGGTGTGAACGACAACCGTTCAATACTCCGTGCGGTGAACGTTTTGCTTGTTGTAGCGAATTTGCACGGTCTGTCGGATGGAGAAAGAGGACCTGTCGGACCGAGTATCCGCTTTGTTTTCCTTCCCGAATCGAAAATGCTCTAAATCAGAAGAGGACCTAGATAAGACAACAACTGAAGATTCATTGTAAGTTCTCAGTTCTCTACCAAAGAAGTATGTGTATGTGTGTCTGTGTCTGTGTCTGTGTCTGTGTCTGTGTCTGTGTCTGTGTCTGTGTCTGTGTCTGTGTCTGTCTGTCTGTCTGTTTGTTTGTTTGTCCGAGTCTGCCTGTCTGTCTGCCTGTCTGTGTCTGCCTGATTGCCTGTCTGTCTGTCTGTGTCTGTCTGTGTCTGTCTGTGTCTGTCTGCTGTCTTCCTGTCTTCCTGTCTGTCTTCTGTCTTCCTGTCTTCCTGTCTGTCTGTGTGTGTGTGTGTCTGTGTGTTTGTGTGTGCTGTCTTTCCGTCTGTCTGTGTGTCTGTCTGTCTGTCTGTCTGTGTGTCTGTCTGTCTGTGTTTGTGTCTGTGTGTCTGTCTGTCTGTGTCTGTTTGTGTCTGTGAGTAGTATAGGGTGCCACTTCGACACACTTTTTCAGTGCAGTTTCTCTACAGAAACCAC
Source organism: Paulinella micropora (assembly GCA_019918135.1). NCBI lineage: Eukaryota > Cercozoa > Imbricatea > Euglyphida > Paulinellidae > Paulinella > Paulinella micropora. The sequence goes on along the minus strand of WBZZ01004141.1, from coordinate 8,881 downwards.
ACTAAGAGCCGTTATTTATTATTTCCTCTACCTGTTTATAACAAATACAGATAGACAAAAGAAAGAAAAACTGCTACCTTGAAATAATTATTATTAAATTACCTTTATGAAGTCTTCTCCAGTATTCTTAGCCTACCACACACAAACAAGTATGGTAGATAAAATTCATTTGAAATGAAGAGTGCTTTTGCCTAATTTTTTTAAATTGAATGCGCACTAGTTTATACTCCTATACGCAAAAGGAGTTAGTGGTCATGACCACTCTTTTACAAATCTAAATTATTTCTTACATTTGCCAACAAATCATTTTGACTTTCAACCCTCATTACATTGCTTTCATTTTGTTTGTCGTAAGCAATGTATTTTATGAGGGATTTATTGAATGTAAGCCCCTCTATATCAATTCCTTCAAAAAATTTATTCTGAACCTCAAATCCAAATTCTTTTCTATTTTCTTTCCTCCAACTATAAAATAATTTCAACTCTTTTTCTTTTTTTACCTGCTTAAGTCTTCTCTTTTGTCGTGCCAATCTGTCAATTTCAATATTGTTTCTCTCTTTGTCAAGTCTTTTTAGCATAATATCAATGGCAAACAACTTTACCAAGTCTGGTTGTTTTTTTTCAATTAACAAATCAATTTCACTGTCAATTTTATTTACTCTTTCTTGGCTTATTATTTTGTCTTTCTTCAGTTAGTCTCTCCCTCGTCTATTTGTCTCATAAATGTAACCGGAACAGCTACTCTGACAGTTAGTCGTACCTCAATTGTAGAGGGGCAGACCAAGCATAAGAGTCAAGTAACGACAAGCCGGACAACACTTGATGCAACTATGTAATGTACGGGCCGGCCGACAATCCCTTTGCCCCCTTGGGGGAAGCCGATGTAAGCGGTCGACCCCCACGCCGAAGACTGACTCCTCATTCGAAGGCGCCCTCGACCGACCGATACATGACATGAAGCATCCCGGCTGTCGAATAAGTAAAAATAATTGGTCCACGTCCAGTGTGAGTCTCCCATGAGAACTCGTGCCCCCGAGCCTAGCTCTTTCACCTCAGGTCTTAAAAGAAATGCTCAGTCTTGATCTCCCCTTTCCCGTAGAAAAATCAAAGTAGCCAATGATCCGTAAGCGACATCAGACTTCGTAGCTTCACGTTTTGACTTGTTTCCGAGGTCGTCCTCGACCCCTGTGCTCTACTGCTTCCGACTGCGTCTCTTTAGCCCTTCTCTTCTTCGCCGCCACTTCTTTCTCACATCTTGGTGCACCTATCAACAAAAATGATATGCCCGCACTTTGGACTTCGTCCCAAATACGAAGCGGAATCCTCCTTTCCTCTGTTAACTCGAACGGCATATCCAACACCACCCTTGGCATCATTTGCACCGTCCATGGTGTAAAATCCTCATCGTCCTTCTCGATGGACGCATCCCACTGCTCCAAATCTTTGCAGTCTCGAAATACTGGCGCAAAGATTCTTTCCCGCGTCATATCAATAACACTCTTGCTCCTCCAAAAGTGCATTGTCGGAGCAAGTCCCAACGCAGCCCGTACCCGCGTTCTAGGCTGTACATACGTAACCTGCATTAAAAAGAAATAATCAAAGTCCTTATCCATGACCGTATCCTCGTGCGGTCGACATAGATAGAACTTATCAACCTGCCAGTCGATCTTAGCCACTTCCTTACCGGCTATCCACTGTTTCTTCCATACCGTGCCTTTCCGATCCGACATTTCCGATGACTTCGGAATTTCCCTCCCGTCTTTGACGTCTACCTTGACGTCCGAAGCCGAACGATCCTGTTGTCCAGCATTCCTGGCCTCAGCCTTTTCTTCCTTCTGTTGCTTTCGCAACGCCTCCTCACGCTCCTTGCGCGTAAGCAATGCTGGCGGCTGTCTAAACGCTGGTGCAATACGCCTCAGCGCTTGTTCCTCATTCTCGTCCTCCAGCAAATAAGGACTGAACTTCGCCAACCGACGAACATGAACAATCTGTTCCCTTCCACGTGCCCCCGTAGGTGCAACCTTGTAATTGTACGCACCCGTCTGACGTACTATCTTAAATGGCCCATGCCACTTATTGTAAAACTTAATCGATACCCCTTTCGGTACCGTCGGTACATACAGCAACACTGTATCACCTTCCTTGTACTCCACATGAGAGTACTTGCCCATTTCCTGTTCCCGCTGAACCTCTCTCAGCGTCTCCCGACACTTCTCAATCGCACTCCGTGCTTCCGCGATCGCTCGTAAGCGAACTCCTAACAGTTCACACGGTTCCCACTTATCAGGCGGAAACAACAGTTCCGTCGGCGTGTTTAACGCCCGTCCATAGACCACCTGATGCGGACTGACACCCCGCGCGTGTCCGCCTAACGACGCCGAAGCTAAATTGTTGACAGCAAACGTGAACATAGGTACCACATATACCCAGTTAAGCTGGCTGTTCTTACAATAAGTCTTCAACGCTGCCTTCAACGTCCTGTGAACGCGTTCAATCTTACCATTCGCCATTGGGTTAAAAGCAGTCACATACTGCCAATCGAACCCAAAGAACTTGGCAATCCTTTGCGAAACCTCATTCGCGAAACTCGTTCCTCTATCCGAAATAATCCTTCTCGGTATCCCAATACGGCCGAATACCTGATCAATCAGCGCCGCCGCTGTCACTTCCGCTGTCACATCCGTAACAGGGACAGTAATGACATAATTGGAAGTTCGATCAATAACCGTTAAGAGATATTTGAATTTTCCGTTCCCGCCTCTGGAAAAGGACCCACATGATCGATATGCAAGGTATCGAAAATATCCAGAGTGATATCATATTCACCCTTAAGCCCCATCTTCGGCCTATATGGCAACTTAGCCATCTGACAATGAGGACAACCCTTCACAAACTCCTTAACCCGTTCTCCCAGGTTATTCCACCAAAAACGTCTCCTTAACGACCACGTCATCCTTTCCACCCCCGGGTGGCTCTGCATAGGACAATGATGCGCCGCAATTAACAAAGACGTTCTGAGTTCCTGCGGAACCCATAACAACCATCGATCCTCCTCATTGGTATATACGCCATCTTTTCCCATATACCAAAGGAGTCCATCCTTTAGTACCAAGCACCGCTTGAGTTTCCTTATGTCAATGTCCTCGGGCCTTGCCTGTGCATTGAGCAGATGTTCTCTCAACTCCTTATACTCCGTACTTTCCTTTGTGAAAGTCCGAAAAGTTTCCACCGACGCCAGTCTGACTGCCGTGTCAGTTTCCAACTGGAATCGAACCTTTTCCGGATGTGCCTCCGGTAACTGAAAAAGATGTTCCTCCTTAACTTTTTCTTCATCCTCCAAGTTAAGGCACATCGGGCCCTTCGGTAACAAGACCGCGTTAAAGGCACCCTGCCTTCCTTCCATAACATCCTCCCCCTCTTTCCTATCCGCGGTCCTTGCTTCCGCCCATAGGATATCCTCACACGCCTCTCTCGCGATCGGCGAGTAACAGCATGCACATTTGTCTCGTGCCGCTACCTCGACTGCTTCCAACGCAGACACTTCCTCGCTGCGCGTGTCACGTTGATTGTTATTATGCGTGAACGGATGATACCAAAGCCCCGATGGCAACTTGGTGTCTTCCGCTCCCTGTTCCTCCCAATCATGTAGATCCACATCATGACCCATGATTGCGAACACCGCCCCCGGCGTTCGAAATTCAAACTGTGCCATTCGCACCTCCTTGACCGTATTACGTCGCTGTAAATCATCAACGGCCTTATCCTTCTGTCCACTCTTGTCCTCATACCGAGAACAAAAATCAGGGACAACATTCCTTTTGCCCTTGATGTAATAAATGGTGAAGTCATACTCCGCCAATTCCAACTGCCACCTGGCCAACCTACCTGTATGATCTCCAGACATGAGCCATAGCAGGTTATGATGGTCCGTTCTAACCAAAATGTTAGGAGTACCCCACAGGTATTCCCGCAACCTCTGGAAAGCCCACACTATAGCGAGTGCTTCCCGCTGCCTTGTGCAGTATTCCTTTTCCGCCGGTATCAGCTGCCGGCTGATGAACATAACGGGCCGCAACTGCCCAATGGACTTGTCCATCTGTTGAAGCACCGCTCCTACCGCGTACGAAGACGCGTCAGTGTCGAGCACGAACTGTTCCTTCCAGTCAGGTAACATAAGAACTCGACCTCCCTGCCTTGGGTCTTTAGCGATCTCATCCTTGAGCTCCGCTATCACTCTCGTGACTTCCTCTTGCCATGGGTCGTCCCCGACCCCTTGCTTCAGGAATTTCCTGACCACCGCTACTCTTTCCGCAAACCCCGGAATGAATTCACCATAATACTGAGCCAGCGATATAAAGGAATGTAAGTCCGTCCGAGTCTTTGGCATCGGCATAGACGCTACATAGTTCCTCTTTTCATATGCAATCGCACACCGACCCTCTGAGATCTCATATCCCAGGTACTGTATCTTTCTTTGTGCGAAGTCACATTTCTGTGCATTCAAGCGCAATCCAAACGCGCTTATACGTCGCAAGACGTCCTGCACGTGTTCCACGTGTTTCTCCATACTCTCTGAATAAATGATAATATCATCTATGTAACAGAAAGCATAATCCTCCGTCGACCCAAGACGAACCACCGTCGCCTCATCGTCGTACTCCTTCCCCAGCATCTTAGTCATAGCATGCTGAAATAGACCCGGAGAGCACTTAAGACCCATCGGTAATACCTTCCACACGTATGTAGTCATTCCGACCATAAACGCTGTGAGATACCGACATGACTCATTAAGAGGGATTTGCCAAAACCCGCTCTTAAGATCAAGCGTAGTATACACCTTCGCATGCTTGAGCCGGTTGATCCCCTTCCTGAGATCCGGTACCGGTGTCTCGATCTGCTTCAGAATCTTATTGATCCTATAGTAATTGATACACATACGTAAGGACCCATCCGGCTTGGGCGCCATACGCACAGGTGAAGACACCTCCGATAAGCGTGCCTCAATGATGTCCTTCTCCAAAAGCTCCTGAGTGATTTCCCGAGCCATCCGATCCTCGTGATAGCTCATACGTGACGGTCTCCTGTGACCCACCACGTCTTTACCCAGCTTCCGTCCAAAGTTAGCCTCGTAACCCCGAACAGAGCCCGCCTCAAGAGGCCCAAATACCTCCATATTATTCTCCAAGATACCCTTGAGGGCATCTCGCTCCTTCATAGTACCTTCCCAAGTACTATATTTCTCCGCAATAGCCTTTTCCGCGGCTATCCTAGCCTCCTCAATCTCCTTATGAGAGGCCTTACGTGATAACTGCGCCACATCCTCCATCGGAATAGGCCGCTCATCCTCACGTACCATCGCCCCATGGTACCTAGTTTCCTCCTTGCCTCTCCACTGGGCAAGCTGTGCCACATGATTTATGATAATGGCATATTGCATTGCATGCGTGCGGTGATATATACCCGATATCCAAGAGAAGGCTTGCTTTCTCACATCCGCCATCTCACGTTGCATTAACTTGGCCCCATAAGCCAACGCCTTCTCCTTCGTCCCCAATCGTAAAGCCAAGACCAGCTTATGGCCTCTATGTGGGATCGGGACCGGGTCATCAATAAGATGATCCTCTATATCCTGCCACCACATTTCCGTCCGAGTTCCCACTGGGATGACTATAGTGAAATCATCCACCGATAGCCTGTTTTTCAAGACCTCCTTAATGGCCTTGACTCCCTTCGGGAAAAACAAATTATCATCCCAGTGACTCTTCAAGAAGGCTTCTACGATCGGCTTAGGCTGCTTGACCGGCAGCTTATGTTGGGTAACATTCCAAACCACATGAGACGTCGTGGTCGACTGCACATCTATATAGACATGCTGATCACCGGCATCCTCCATGCCCGCAATCATACCCCGCAACAATTCCGCTTTTGCTGCGTAGAGGTGTTCCAACCTCGCGTCTATCGCGGCCACTACCGCCTCATCCTTTGCGAAATCCCTACAGTCCACGTTCACGACCCTTACGTCGCGTGGGTCCCTGTAGGCCCAGCCAAAGGTTGTGGTCATGAAATATTCCGTCTCCTGTATCTTGTCGTCAGAATTGTCAGCAACCACACTTGCTTCCCCAGAGCCCCCCGACTCTACTGTGCATACATGGAAGAACGAGGCTGTTACAGGCTCCTGAATGTGGGGTGTGACCGAAGGCTCCGTGCCCTCGGACACCACCTTTGTCCACCCCCAGTCAGCGCGCATGACTGGTGAGACACTCACATCCAAATCGTGCGCTACCGCACATTGGCCTTCCCGCCGTAAAGGTTAATACGGTACTACCTCGTACCGCGGAGCCACCTCGGATCCACCGTACTGCACCACGTTCAGATCCGTATAAATCCGAGCGTGCATTCGTCTGAGGTTCCGCAGCCCCAACAGGAGACCACCAGCAAAGGCTGGGACGACCCAAAACCGATGAGAGAAAGACTTCCCGTCTTTCAAAAGGAACGTAAGCATGACTGACCCTGAGACCCCGGTCATGCCTCCCACTCCCTTGATCCTCAACCGACACGGCCGAAACCCGTGTCTAAACCATGGTTCCCTGCTCCATAGTTCAATAAATTCCTTCCCGAGTACATTCAGAGATGCCATTGTATCATTGCCCACAATGCATTCCTGCTGTACATCCTCAATAAAAATTTTAGTGAATAGTAAAGGCAATTCAGCTTTCCCCGGGCCACACCCGTCCGCTGAAAGTGCTTCATAACCACCAAAATATTTACTATCAAGCGCCTCCGACGCTAACTCCACATTAAGGTCCGTGCCTTTATTCATCACCGGACATAGAGTGTCCCTGTGACTATCAAGTTCCTCAACCTGCTCATTCTGTCCATCCTGGCCTTCCAAGGCCACCGCGTCCGTAGCTTCCTGGACTCCCCGCGTTACCACGCGTGTCCTATCATCAAATCGCAGGTCATGAGTAACCATGTCGCCTCCGTGGCCGACAGGCAACTCACCCTACTTATTCTCCCTCCCGACCTCCGAGTCAGGCGCTGGGATTGCCTCCTGGGATCCCTGGCCCCGCACTTGCATTAATGCTTTGCCCTGCACATTCACCAACATGTCCACTAGCGTTACACCAAACGCCATACCCTGGACTTGTTGCTGCGGAGGCATCTGCCCTCCGACGGTCCCCTGACCGCCTCCCATCGGCATACCAGGAGCAGGCAAGATTGGTGCTGGAGGGATGTAAGACTGTCCCCCATAAGCAACCACCTGCTGCTGTGGCTGCCCTTGGTAGAACTGCTGCTGCATCGGCTGCCCGTAGCCTACTGGTAACTGCTGCCCCGGAGCTGGACCCGCATAGTAAGCACCTGCTCCCGCCTGCTGCATATGCGATGAGGGAAAAGTTCCCGCACCCCCCCCCCCCCATACACATTTGCATTAGGAAAAAGGGAACTACCCTGATTGCCGCCCCACTGCGGGCTCCGATTTGAGTTGGGACGTTCCCGTGAATCTGAACGCCCTCCCCGACGTCGCGGTGGAGATCGATCTCGGCTCCGCTCCGGTGACCTATCTCGATTCCGTGAATCGCGTCGTCCTCGGTCGTATCCGCCACGAACATGCCCTCCTCGATCGTATCCTCGTCGATCTCGGGCTTCATCCATCTCGTCGTAATGACGACCGCCCGATACATGAGTGACCTCACGATCACTCTTGAACGACTACGTCGGTTGTCAAGGTGCCCTCGATCCGACCGATCGCTCGAACTAGACGACGAGCTCGACGAAGAACTAGCAGCCGACCTTGCTGAGGACGCATCCGATGACCCCCGTAAATTCCATGAGGGGTCCACGGATTCATTCCCGTGCCTGCCCGGGATATCTCTTCCCATAGACGCCGGTGCGTCGCCGCCATCTGAAGTGAGAGGGTTCCATACCCTGAACTTTTCCCATTCACCCTTCAAATAAGGTGCCTCACCAGGATCCGTCCATCCCTTCTGATCGTATGCCTTCCGATCACGATCCTGAAGGTTCTTGAGCTCCTGCGAATACTTATTCGTATTCAACAAGCCATGGAAGGGACCCACTGGATAGTCGTAGCGTACCTTCCTCAAGACTTCCTTCTGCACCGAGTCATCCCAGCCTTCAGGATGGAAATTCTGGCAATTTGCTCTTGCACATGGCTCCCGATTTGAGCCACAAGGCTCCCGCCTTCTTCATGCACAACGGCCTATGCACCCTGGGGTTGTAGTATGACCTCTGGAACCGTTGACGACCTTGCCCCGGCCCCCCTTGGGGTCTCTGACCATAGAACTGAGGTCCCCTGCGCGAGTACCCCTGGCCCCAATAAACTTCATCCCGGGCTCGAATGGTCCCGCACCATCCCCTCCCCCTGGTTCTGATTACCTTGAGTGGGAGTCCCTGACCTCGGACCCGACCACTTCCACTCATCGATGATGGTTTTCTGGACTCGACGCATGACTTTCCCCAACACGTCTTCATCCACGTTCCATATCTCCGGACTGGCCTCAGGGGTAGACTGTCCAGTACCCTTGAGGAGGTATTCCCATACCTCTGTGTCCGTCTGAATCTCTTTCGCCATCTTAATAAAGACTTGATTGTTCAGATCGAACAATGCCACAGCCGTCAATTTGAAGGCTTCTGCAGGTGTGAGCATAATCACCATGTCCATTATCCTCTGGAACATGTAGTGGAGTACAGGCTTCTTATTCACCATCCACTTGACCTCCGCCTGCAGCTGACTGACCTCCTGTGACTTAGAGGCAAAAACATGGTAACCCATCTTCTCTGCGAGCATCAGACCAATACTATCGACACACATGGCGTCGAACCGAGTAGACTGCAGCTTTCCCCAAAAAGCTGCCCACACCTC
>WBZZ01004140.1:0-10000 GCA_019918135.1 Paulinella micropora | reverse complement strand
CCCACAGCATACATACATACATACATACATAACATACATACATAACATACATACATAACATACATACATAACATACATACATAACATACACACACACACACATATATATATGTATATGTATGTATGTATGTATGTATATATGTATATATATGTATATATATATATATTCACACACACACACACATATATATATATGTACATATATATATATACATATATACATATATATATACATATATATATATATTTATATATATATATGTGTGTGTATGTATGTATGTATGTATATATATATATATATAATATATATATAATATATATATGTATAAATATATATATATACATATATATATAATATATATGTATGTATGTATGTATATGTATATTATATATATACATACATATATATAAAAGCTTATATATATATATGTATATACATATATATATATAATATATATATGTATATATATATATATGTATGTATATAAGGGGTGTCTAGAAAGTAAGTGTCGGTTTTTCCATTCTCGCTCTCTCTGGGTAGAAGGCCGGTAGAAGGCCGAGATAGCTGGTTTCATTCCATGTGCATACACTACGGGCCACGTGTGATAGTATGTCGTAGTTAAACACGGAGACTCTCGCCCTTTGCTTTGAGAACGCCACGGAGTCGTCTAGGCATAGATTCTATGGCTTTTTTTCACAGAGTCCTGCGACAAGTTCCTCCAGGCTTGTTTGATTCGGCGTTTCAGCTGTGCCTTGTTCGGGGGTTTACGATCGAGGTCGCTGGCCATGATGGCCCATATATTTTCAATGGGGTTGAGGTCTGGGGACTTCGCGGGCCACTGGCCGGTAGGGCCCGAAGTGATGTGCTGGGGTACGTTTTGCTCGAGCCACCTGTGATCATGGCCGCCTTATGGGCAGAGGCTCCATCGTGCACCTAATGCATATCATTGTAATCTACAACTCTTAAGCTTTCATTTGAGCCCAAGATCATGAAAATCAGATAAGAATTGGCAGAGAACGATGAACTTTACCATTGCGCGTTCGCATTTTTCGGGAGGGTCACTTCTTGAGTTTGGAGATCTTCGATTTCTGAACTGGAAAGGGCTGGGGGTCTGGGGGTGGATGTGCCGTGGGACACCCGTAGGGACACTCCGGGACATCCCTCAGAAGGCACACCCCGAAACATCCCTGTCCGAAAGACATAGAGATTTAGGGACATCCCCATTTAGGGACGCCCCAAAAAAAATTTGGGGGCAATTTTTTTTTTTTTTTTTTTTCCAAGGAGTTTCAAAGCCCGAAACATATAGGTGTCTCACACTATCACACGTGGCCTGTAGTGTATGCACATGGACTAAAACCAGCTATCTCGGCCTTCTACCCGAGAGAGCGAGAATGGAAAAACCGGCACTTACTTTTCAGACACCCCTTATATGTATACATAAATACATACATACATACATACATACACACTTATATATATATATATGTATATCTATATTGTTTATGCATGTATGTATGTATGTATGTATGTATGTATGCATTTATATATATATATAATTATAATTATAAAAATTATTATTATTATTATTATTATTATTATTATTATTATTATTATTGAACATACCGGCCCGTCTGGAAGTGTTGGAACTGCCCTTGCGGGGGTGTCATTAGAGCTTATCGTCAATTCTTCGTACTCCCCTCACGGGTGAGACGATGGAGGCGCATGTGCAGAAATGCATCAGCCATTGACAGAGAAGCACTATTATTATTATTATTATTATTATTAATATTATTATTAGGGAGTACATAGGCCATCGGTCCCTTTCCATGGGCTGATTGGTATAAAGCTCCTAGAGAAATGTTCTATGCCGTCACTTCCTTTATTCCACCGATTGGTGTGGAGACTTTCCTTATGGAATGGAGGACTGGATGCACATGGCCTTTTGGCTCAGCAATTGGCAGACGATACATACATACATATTATTATTATTATTATTATTATTATTATTATTATTATTATTATATTGTTATTATTATTATTCAGCCCAATGGCCTCAAGGCGTTAAACTGTGACGCCAACTCATAACCCTTTGGTGGTAGATGCTGGGGAGGAGGGTCGTTGCGCGCGTAAAAGATCTTAAACTCCGCATATGCTGGTTGATAGCCCAGGACCCAGCAGACACCAGATGGTTATGGGTGGGGTTTCGAGGCAGCTCTAGCAACCGCGCTTGGTGTATGCACTTGCACATTCGGTGACGTCTTGCAAGAGGTTGCTGGGACTGCGGAATAACCTCGGCTTAGTGCAGTCTTGCCCTCAGGAGCTCCATCGGTGGCCCCGATCATCAGGCGAGAGACTGACACGGGGGGGTGGAGGACCTCGAACAAGGGTATTGGAGGCTTATGTCCGTTGAGGATATGCCATTAGCTGCATCAGTACGCCTCAGATATAGTAAAATTATTATTATTATTATTATTATTATTATTATTTAGGGAGTACATAGGCCATCGGTCCTTTCCATGGGCTGATTGGTATAAAGCTCCTAGAGTAATGTTCTATGCCGTCACTTCCTTTATTCCACCGATTGGTGTGGAGACTTTCCTTATGGAATGGAGGACTGGATGCACATGGCCTTTTGGCTCAGCAATTGGCAGGAGATACACTATTATTATTATTATTATTATTATTAGTAGTAGTAGTAGTAGTAGTAGTAGTAGTAGTAGTAGTAGTAGTAGTAGTAGTAGTAGTAGTAGTAGTAGTGGCACCGCGATAGCCCAGTGGTTAAGGTCTACCATCTGGGACCTGTCGCCAGTTCAATTCCCGTCGGTGCCAGTATTTTCAAAGGATATTTTCTTTGAAGGTATTGGTCTGTCTGGAAGGCTTGGAGCTGCCTTACGGGGGTGTCAGTAGAGCCTATCGTCAAATCTTCGTACTCCTCTCGCGGGTGAGACGATGGAGGCACATGTGCAGAAATGCATTCGCCATTGACTGAGAAGCACTATTATTATTATTATTATTATTATTATTATTATTATTTGGACACCGTGATAGCCCAGTGGTCAAGTTCTACCATCTGGGCCCTGTCGCCAGTTCGATTCCCGTCGGTGCCACCAGTATTTTCATTGAACATACCGGTCCGTCTGGCAGTGTTGGAACTGCCCGTGCGGGGGTGTCATTAGAGCCTATCGTCAATTCTTCGTACTCCCCTCACGGGTGAGACGATGGAGGCGCATGTGCAGATTTGCATCAGCCATTGACAGAGAAGCACTATTATTATTATTATTATTATTATTATTATTATTATTATTATTATTATTATTAGGGAGTACATAGGCCATTGGTCCTTTTCAATGGGCTGATTGGTATAAAGCTCCTAGAGTAATGTTCTATGCCGTCACTTCCTTTATTCCACCGATTGGTGTGGAGACTTTCCTTATGGAATGGAGGACTGGATGCACATGGCCTTTTGGCTCAGCAATTGGCAGGAGATACATTATTATTATTATTATTATTATTATTATTATTATTATTATTCATCTGGGCCCTGTCGCCAGTTCGATTCCCGTCGGTGCCACCAGTATTTTCATTGAACATACCGATCCGTCTGGACCAGTATTTTCATTGAGCATACCGGCCCGTCTGGAAGTGTTGGAACTGCCCTTGCGGGGGTGTCATTAGAGCTTATCGTTAATTCTTCGTACTCCCCTCACGGGTGAGACGATGGAGGCGCATGTGCAGAAATGCATCAGCCATTGACAGAGAAGCACTATTATTATTATATATATTATATATATACATATATATATGTATATATATTTATGTATGTGTGTATGTGTGTGTGTATGTATGTATGTATGTATGTATATATGTATGTATGTATGTATGTGTTTGTGTGTTTTTGTGCTTTTGCGTGTATGCGACTCTTTTGGTGTGTATACTGTCTGTGCATCTGTTTGTGTGATTTGTATTTGTGTGTGTATTGGCGATGTTGCTGCTGTTAGGCGCGTGCTGCGATGCCCTCGTTGCTGGATTGCCGCCTGTCCTACGCGCTGGGGGGCACTGCCGCCGCCCTGGTCCCCCCCCGCCCTCCCCTTCCCCCCCCCCCCCCCCCCCCCCCCCCCCCCCCTTCTCCCTGCCCGCCCACGCGCTTGCTCACTCCCATCTCTCATCTTCCTTCCCTCCCGCCCCCACCTTCCCCTTCTTTCGCCATGTGTTGGTGTGTGCACGTTGTTGGCGCTGGCTCGCTGTGTTGTGCAGGTGGCGTGCGGCAAGACCGCCATGATGGCCAACGCGCGCCTGCTCACCCGCGAGCATGAGCACTGGTCTGTCCTCCTCCTCCTCTAGCCGCGTCGCAACACACGCCACTTCCCCCCCCCCCCCCCTCCCCCGCGGGTCCGCGCACCGCACACACCCTGCCACGCGTGAGCCGGGCGGGGCAGGGCAGGCGGATTGGGCAGCAGAAGAGGATCAGAAAGTGGGGGAGCGTAGGAAAGGGGATGCTAGGGCGGCGGGCAGGTGGGCAACATGCAGGCAGGCAGGAGGGTGTTTGTGTTTGTGTGTGTGTGTGTGTGTTTGTTTGTGTGTGTGGGTGGGTGGGGGGGTGGGTGGGTGGGGGAGTGCAAGGGGCTTGGCGCGGACGGTGTGTAGTGCGGTGGCAGGTACGTCGGGGGCATTCCACTGCCCATGACAGTGACGGTGCGCGCCTCGCTCTACGGCACGCCCGAGAAAGTCATGATCGAGGTCCTACAGCGCCCACGATACAAACACACGCGCACTCTCAGAGAGATATAGAGGGATGGAGAGAGAGAGATAGAGAGAGAGAGGGGGGGGGGGGGGGAATGTAGAAGAAGGGGTGAAGCGGAGGCGGGTTTGGTGGCGGGGGAGGTGGTGCAGTACAGAGTGTGGCCACAGACTCATGAGGGCAGAGAGGCTGTTTTCGGCCCTCTCACACGCACATACACATGCGCGGACAGGCGCTCAAGCTGCGCAGCAAGGCAATTCGGCTGCTGGCCCACAAACGGCAAGAATGGTAGTCGCGTCACCCAACCGCGCCCTGACCCCGCAGCCCACACATACTGACACGCACAGCAAGCACGTATACAGATACATACAGACGTTAGATATGCCGTGTGTTCGCTATGTGGTCTCCCATGCACAAAGAGGCAAGACGCACGCGCATACAACGGGCGAGGGAGACAACTGTATTGTGGCGAGGGTCTGGTGGGTGCGGTGAGCGATTTGTGTGTGTGTGTGTGTGTGTGTGCGTGTGTGTGTGTGACAGGGCGATGGGCGACTCACGTGGGAACATCGGCCCCATCCAGTACGACGACACTGTCGCGGTATCGCCCTAGCCTAGCCTGGCAGCGCGCGTGGCGGGCATCGGGCGGGGGCGGTGGGGAGTGAGCGGTGCGTATGTGTGGCGTGGCAGGTGGCGCACCTGCGCCCCATGATCCTCATGATCGAGCAGGAAGAGTACGCACGCAAACTGGTTACAAACCAACCTTACCCCTACTCCTCCTCCCTCCCTCTCCCCCCCCCTCCCCCCCCCCGGGCGCAACCCGCTCTCAATCTTTCTATCTATCGGCCTGAGGGCAGGGAGAGATGATATATCACGACGGTGTGTGTATGCATGGCCAGGATGAGGTGAGCAAGCACGTCCAGCACGTGGTTCCCCAACACACACACACACACACACACAAGCACGCACACACCATGCACACGCTTACCAGCACACGCACACGCACACGCAGCAATACACACACGCACACACACACACACACACACATAAACCATGCACCTGCACTGCAGCACGGGCTACCGCAGCACATATGTGCATCCAGCACACCCACTCACACGTGCACCACCACCCTCACCCTCCTCACCCTCCTCACCCTCCTTATCCTCCTCACCCTTCTCACCCTCTTCATCTTCCTCCTCCTCTCCTCCTCCTCCTCCTCCGCTGTCTGTCTGTCTGTCTGTCTCTCTCTGTCTTTGTCTCTCTCTCTCTCTCTCTCTCTCTCTCACTCGCACACACACACACGCACACACACGCTGGCTGATGTTGCAGGCGGACATGCTGCGGCCTGGCTGCGACGAGGCCGTGCTTGACGCCGCTGTAAACTACCCCTCCCCCGCCCACCCTGTGTTTCTTTCCTTTCTTCTTTTCTTTCTTCTTTTCTTTCTTTCTTTCTTTCTTTCTTTCTTTCTCTCTCTCTCTCTCTCTCTCTCTCTCTTTTTTTTTTTTTTTTTTTTTTTTTTTTTTTTTTTTTTTTTTTTTTTTTTTTTTTTTTCCTTGTCGCTTTCTTTCTTTCTTTCTTTTCCTTCCCCTCCCTCCCTCCCTAGACTCTTTCTGCCTCTTGTGTGCGCGTTTATTTTCACATACATACGTACTCATGTACACGTACTACACGTACTTACACATATGTACGTGCGTAATACAGACATACAGACATGTAGACAGACAGACAGACAGGCATGCATGCATATATACATAAGTATATAGTTTATAAAGACGTCTTTGTGTGTGAGAGTTTGGAAGTATACTGATGTGTAGAAGTATGGGTGAATGATGATTTGTCATTAATAGGTGAACCAGCTGACGTCTATCGACTCACTTCTGACCATCATCAACCAGGAACTTATTCAATCCAAGCTCTAAACGCATCAGGCAGAGGTGCAGCTGCAGTCAAAGGGTTTCAGCTGCAGCAGTGAGAATATCAAACCTTCACAAGGTATTTTGGGTTATGTAAGTCTTGACTAGCCTCCTGTGAGGAAATTACTAACCGGCATTCAAATGAATACATACACTGCTGTCATTTGATCTCAAAATACTTCGAGAACAGGGTAGGTACCAAAAGACGCTGGGATCGTCCATTCCAGTTTATTTAGTACACTCTCTTGACAGACTACTTGTCCCTTTCGAAACAATGCAAATTCTGATAACGAACTAGAATATTTCAAGTGCTATCACGAGTTGTGTAGCGGTTGGAGTTGCTCAAGCCAGTCTGGGAAAAAATAAAGTTAAATGCCACTTTACGTGGTGTTTTGCCTATTTTACCTATCAATAATTATGACTGTGGACCAGAAAAAGCTGTCTAAGGAAATAAAGTTTGTGATATGGGGAAAAGGCAATAGTCAACATTTTCTAAAAAGCTAACCGGTAAAGGGAAATAAATTGATCTGTTAACGGCAGTTGAAAACGTAACAACTACAAGTTATGCCAGTTGATAAATAAATTGAACAATGAAGTAACGGAACTAAAAATAGAAGAGTAAGGTTGAAGTGAAAGTTTAACATAATATTAATGTTTCGGTCCGTTACGGTATTCATTCCGATAACCCCCCCCCCCCCCCCCCAAGACCATAACGGTAGGTTGGAGTTGCGATCGAAACTAATCGTATTTTTTGTAACAGATGATTGACCAAGTGGTATCAGGGTGAATAAGTATAAAAAGAAAATGAATCAAAGATTGCAGATGTAGACTGATCAATGCGCGATATGTGCGTGCGTATGTGTGTCAACGCATGGATCAAGGTAGCATTAATATGCAGAGGCAGGACGGATATAGTCTACACAAATACATACAATATTAGAGGAGCGTGTGACCAACACTATTCCTACGTGTTCAAAGCGGTAATAGCATTGTGTGACCTGCCTTAGCTTTCTGCCTACTCAAAATATGTGAATACTAGTGACTATCGTACAAGCATGTAGAAAATACTAACTTGTTTCCGGGGTGGAATGTTAAATGGAAAAGGAGATAGAGTCCGTCGGGAATCCAAAAGCAAAAACCACTTGAGCTTTAAGTTGAGCAACTGATTGCAGCATGCTCATTATAGAGGCCTTTACCGACTCCTTTCAGAGTCCACCGGTCCTGTCTCACACAGCTACCAAAAGGGAGGGAAGGCAAATTTAATAAAAAAGAATTCTGACAACTACAGTACGTCGCAAAACTAAGATAAGCGTAACGTAAATTTCAATAAGCTGGAGGGAAACTATAATGACTGGGCTCCAGTTACTGACTACTTATCGGAGTAGAAATTTCTACACTGACTGATTAAGTTAATACAGTGCCACTAGAGTGGCAAAATATAGTGTCCTCTGTATCATTGAATAATTAAGTGGAAATTGTACTGTCCGTCCTTATGACAAATCAAACTACACTGGTAACGGTAACTCCGGGTAACATCGAAAATGAAATATATATAACGCTCCCCCTTAGTTATTTGTCATAACTACGTCACTATATTCAGTCTAGTCTAACATCTAAAAAAAAATTCTAGCGCCGGCTCAGAGTCCCGTAAGTGGTATCACAAATCCAGCAAAATTATTTATATAAATGTGGTAGAGGTGCGAAAAAAAAGTGGAAAGAAAGAAAGCGATCATTTCTTTGCGTAGAAGGAAAGTCTCCAGCGTCTGTGGCCACCGGCCGCCGGAAATGTCTGGTGCGGGTGGCACGCCACCCCGGGTCCAACGGGCTCCCGGATCTCCCTCCACCAACGGCCTCGATCCTACGATCCATTTGCCAAGCGCGGCCAGATCAACACTTATAGGAGAGGACACACTCGCACAAAGGAGAACACAAAGAAAAACAAAACACAAAACATCGGTGAAACACCCGTATTCATTCCGGGGATTCCGGAATGATAACCGTGAATTTGTGCAATAAGTATGCGAACTGATCACGTGGCAACGGTTTGGTGAGCAAATCACCGCTTTGTTTCTTTGTGCTAATTTTAATAAGCTTTATCTCACCATCTTTCTGCGAATGATGTATGAAATGTAGTTCGAGAGGTAAATGTTTGGTGCGTGGTCCGGATAATTCCCGTTCGCCTGCGAGAATTGTTTGGGTGTTATCCTCATATAATTCAACCTGACCTTTTTGCAGAATTCCTAGTTCCTGTCTAACATGACCTACAGCTAGACCCTCTCTAATACATTCAGCTGCTGCAAATATTTCAGCATCATTCGAGCTAAGGGCTATCCTACTCTGTCTCTTAGAAAGCCAACCTATAGGGTCCCCCCCCCCATAGAATTACGTATCCCGTACGTGACTTTCCGGTTTTATTGCAAACCTTATGCGCCGCATCGGGCCATAACGTGACTTTTGGATAGGATTGACCCTCTTGCGAGGACTTAGGTCCGTGAAATGCTAACCCGCGAAATCAGCCGATCAAATACCGCAATATCCTTCCTAACATGGCATAAGTGACTCCCTTATCTATGGTCTGCATGACACCAGCTGCATTGAGCGCCTGTTCTATATCCGGCCTAGTCATCTTAGCTAAATAAAGAAGACTACCAACTATGCTAGCTATAGCGAACTTACGCAACGCTGCATCATCGGACATAGCTAAGGGCAACTGATCTAGTGCAGGGGTGCTTACAAGGTGGGACATTTCATATCCAAACTCCCTTAACACCTGTAATTGGTACTTACGTTGATGAAGGACAATTCATCCCCCTTCCTGTAATATTTCAATCCCTTTGAACTCCCTTGCAACTCCTAGCCGTTTTAGGGGGAAATGCTTCTCCAAAGCACTTGCAAAGTCTTCATACGCCTTCTTGCTGGGCGCCGTAAAGACAAAGTCATCTACATGAAAGATCCCCACTATGGCTTCTCTTATGGGCTTGCCTTTTTCAACAACCATGCAAAGGTCTGAGTCTAAAAGCCTAAAGCCAAGCTCCTCTAACTTTGGGGCTAATATCCCATACCATCTACGGCCTGCTTGCGGCGCGCCATACAAAGCACCATCAATATGCAATATCATCCCCTCATGCCCCTCTCTGTCTAACCCATCAGGAGCATAGGCAAATACAGGGTCATGCATTCGCGGACTAAGGTAGGCATTCTTAAAATCAACACCATACAGCTTATGGCCATGCCAAGCAGCGAGCTTTGCAAGCATGAGCAGTGAGCGGTGGGCGGCGTAAGGCACAAACAGTTGGTCAGGGTTGCAACTAACACCTGCCTCTAACTAACCATTCGGCAAAGATGGGGGT
>WBZZ01004139.1:0-26076 GCA_019918135.1 Paulinella micropora | reverse complement strand
AATTCTTTCAGGTAATTCTTTTGTAAAAATTTTCTTCAATCCTTCTAAGACATAGCCAGTTGTCTTTTGTTTTATTGGTTCAATCCATCCTCGTCTGCTATAAACATCAATAGCAACTAGGCCAAAATTGTTATGAGCATTTCCAGGTTTTATTGATACTTATGACATATCTATTAAATCAATAAACACTTGACTTAGTGGTTTAGCATCGGGTGATGTTATCGTATTCCATATCTTAGTTGGCTTAGATTGATTATGTATTTCAAGTGCCTCTTCAACTTTCGTTTTTTGTTCTTGTTATTCAGGAGTTCTTGTTGTTGAGTATGTTTATTGTCCATATTATATTAATGAGATTTTCAAAATCCAATGTTAAGAATAAAAATATAAAGTCATTAGTCAAAAAGGTAAAGGTTATTAATTTTGGAGATACCAGATATGAGCATTATAAAGACCTCATAGGGCTATATTCACATTTAAACATCTAGATAAAGAAAGAAGAAAAAATACAGAATTAGAGCCAAGGCTATAAAAAATTCAAAAGGAGAATTAACTTTAATAACCCAGAGTATGCGAATTATTATTCTTATCATTATCTCTGGTAATATCTAAAACTTAAGAAACATCCTTGAGACATCATCATTTTTTTTCTTTCTTAGCACCACCAGAAGATGATTTTATACTTTCACACTCACACTGCTTGATTTTTTACTCTCAGTTTTCTTACAGGTTCTTCTTCTTCTTCACTTTCTTCACTTTCACTTTCGCTCTCATCAGGTTCAGGCTCAGGCACAGGTTTTTGCTTACTTTCTTCTTTGCTTCCGCTTTTCTTTCTTCTTATTTTCATTTCGCCATCTTTTCAGCAATGATACTGTGAAATCACATTCTTCATCGCTCTCACTGCTTTCTTCTGGTGTATCATCTTGGTCTTTTCCGTTAATGATATCATTAGCAACACCCATTTCTGCAATGCGGTTTATCTTTTCCTCCATCTCTTCATCATCGCCTACATAAGCATTTCTACACTTTGCTAATTTCTCTTTTGCTATTTCAATCTTTTGTTGCTTTTTGCTCTTAATACTTTCCACAGCCTTACCCAATTCTTACGGCTCGCTTCAGGACTCTGCATTTTTAGAATTGCGCTTCTATCTTGCTAATCGCAAGATTTTTCACTTATTCTAAAACTATTTTATACTAAAAATTATATTAATCTTAGTATTTTTGAATAAATAATAAATATTTAATTACTTAATATAACATGATTTCAAGTCGCTCTTAGGCTTGTCAGAAATTGCTGTTGATAGTTTAAATATACTTAACTTAGACTTAGCCAATACCAACATAGTGGGCTTAAACACAGACAGAGTGCCAGAAGATGCCGACCCAATAAATCTTTATTACACTGACTGCCAATTTGATACAAGGTTATCCAGCAATCAAAACCGACATCAAAGAAGGAAAATTTATACTATACAGAGCAACGAGTAAGGGACAACGACGAAGTCAAAGCCTCAACTCAACACAGAAGCAATACTTCCAATCCGCACCAAACCAGTTTATATAATTTGATAGACACAAACATAATCACACAAGCGAGCGGACAATACTTAACTTACAACGATGTAGAAGGCAAATGGAAGAATACAGCCCTTGGTTCAATTGATACACTTTCAGATGTGGTTATAACCGCGCCGATAGCAATAAATAGTTATCTAACATATAATTCAATAAACTGGGTAAATAAACATTTTTCGATAAACGTGGATGAATTCGGCAATATTAGTATGGGAAGGAAGAATATAACAGGAGTTAATTTACTAATACCAAAGATGCTGATGAATGGATATTTGAGCATCAAGATAATAATGATAAGTTTCAGCCAGTGGAAGTATAGATAGCCACAGCGATGTGTCAATATCAGGCTTCCCAGCAGATAACCAATTACTCATTTATAGCACGGGGCAATGGAGAAACACCACACCACCCTTTCTTAGATTAGACGGCACTGCTAGTATGACGGGGGCACTAAATATGAATGGTTATGCTATTTCGGGGGCTTCTACGTATAATTGAATTAATCTCGCTAATCTCGCAGTTGATGGTTCGGTGGTTAAACTAACAGGAGACCAAACTATAGCGGGTATGAAAACATTTAGCAGTATAATAAATGCGAGTGCGGGGATTGATATGAAAAGCCAAAGCATAACAAATGTAATCTTGTTGATGGAGTGGATGTTTCCGTTCTTGATACTTCGGTGGTTAAACTAACAGGAGACCAAACCATAGCAGGAAATAAAAAATTTACATCAACTTTAGAAGTAAGTGGTTCATCCAATCCTACTACTTTTGACGGCATCGGTATAGCATTTGATACAAAAATAGGAATGATTGCAGCACAAAAAACAGCCACAGCGACTTGGTATCCGATACAAATAACTGGTTCGTATGTTGAGTTATATTCAGGTAATACTTTAATTATAACTGCAACTGGAAACAACAGTAAGTTTGAATAACAACAAAATAACAAACTTAGCCGACCCTTCCGCTTCAACAGATGGAGCAAATAAAAGTTATGTTGATACAAAAGACGGGCAAAATGTGAAACTAACAGGAAACCAACCATAGCAGGAATTAAGACATATAGCAGTGGTGTTGTAATAACGGGAAATTCAATAACAACAACAAAAGGCACATTCATCGTTTTCAATTCTACAAGTAATATCGGGTCAATTGCTAGTTTGGATATGAAAACTGCAAACATATTACAAACTTTGAAATTTCTGCGAAAAAAATAAGTTTTTATTATTGACGGGACGATTGTTTCGTAATTTAATGCTACTGGCTTAGATTGTAATAGTAGTCGGATTGTTAATCTGGTGCACCACAAAATGCGAATGAAGCAGTAAATAGACAATATCTGGATAACAATTGTGTGAAACTAACAACAGACCAAACATAACAGGAAGTAAAAACATTGAATGGGGCGAGCACTACGATAAAATATCTAACTTTAACGAACAACGCCGATTTTAATAATCAAACTATCATTAATGGTGGAAATATAACATATAATGGGGCGAGGATATTAAACCAAAATGGAGGAGATATATTCTTTTCACAGACATCAGGTGATTATCAATATTTCTTATTTACTCTAAATACTGCTACAAGTGGAACCGCAGACCAAAGAGGTTATGTATTCACGAATGTAGCATTTGATGTAAAAGGGGCGGGACTTTATATTTCAAAACTTTTGGACAATAAAAGTGCTTCATCTGACATTGTTCGTTTTAACAATGCTGGGGGTATGCGATTTTATGGCCTTAGATATGAACTCAAACAACATAAAAAATGGCGGAACAATAACGGGAACATCAATCACTTCAACTGCTGGCATGACTACAACAACATTAACGGCAAGCGACAAAATAACAACATCACTAACATCATCGATAAGCAGACCAATATTATAGGAACACATCAAAATCAGTGAATGGGGCGACAGGGGGCTTAGAATTATACGGGACGGCTGGTAATATCGAGGGGCACACTTACAAGCAATAACAACGGCGGATGTTTATCCAACATTTCAATTATTAAACTGGGCACAACGACAATATCAATTTATATTTGATTGTTATTACAACGGGACGAGCATATTATCTTCTAACACTTCTTCAAATTTTCAAATAGCGAAATACTTAAACAAACTAAGTTTTAATTATAAAAATGGCGGAACACTCGGGCAGTCTATAACGATGGCAGAGGCGATATCTATTGATACAGCAGGCTTGTTAACAACAAAGGCAATAACGGTGAGCGATAAAATAACAACATCACTAGGCAAACCAATAATTATAGGAAACACAACAAAAGGAATAGGAGCAACGGCAGGTTAGAATATACGGAAGGCGAGTAATGTCGCAGGAGCACATATACAGGCAATAACTTCAACAGACATCTATCCAGTTTTTCAACGACTAAACTGGTCGCATGATAATGTCAATTTAAGTTTTGATGCTTATTTTGATGGCGCGAACTGGAAATCAAGCCACAGCGGTTCAAACTTTCTAATTCAAAAAGGTGGAAAACTCGCTTTTTATTATAATTCAGGAACAACGGTGGGAAACAATATATCTTACACTGAGGCGATGAACATTAATACGTTGGGAGATTTAAGCATCAAACAGCATTCAGTGGATTTTTAACATTAAGAAAAGACCAAGTTCTACTTACGACCCACAAATATACATGAAATCAGGAGGATATTCAAATTATGGAGTAGTCTGCGCATCTCAGGGAATTCTTCAAATCTTCAGGTGAGCCGTCTGGCAGTTATAATTATGTTCCACTTAATGGTGCTTGGACAAACTCATCGGACAGGATGCTAAAATCAGATATTAAAACATTAGACTGCGGGGATTGTTGTGAGAAACTAAGGAAAATAAATTGTTGTTCATATTATTTGAAGCAGACGAAAAGAAAGAACAAAAGAACCACGGATTTATTGCTGATGAAGTTAAAAAGATATTTCCTGAATTTGTATCTGAAAGTGGAATGAAAGCAGATGATGGAAATGGAAATCTTGAAGGCATAACATATACAAGTTTTATACCAATATTAGTCAGTGCTTTTCAACACATGGCGGAAAAGGTAGTTAATTTAGAAAAAGAAAATAAAACTTTACTTAATATATTACAAGACCAAGCAAACAATCAGCAGAAATACGAGCAGTCGTTTTCCCTAATGTCTAATAATACAACTAGACTTCACAGACCCCCGCCTATTATGGATATGGATGGCGAACTAACTCCCGAATTAAAGTCTCGTGTTCTTGAAGTAGAACTAAAGACTGAGGAAAAAAAAGTAGAGCACGAATTGGAAGATAACTGGTATTGTTGTTGTATAAAAAACAACCGACAGATAGCGGGTTAATTAAATACTTATTTCAAATGGGTATCATTATTGCCATTATAACGCTTTGTATCGTGAGGCTATCGGAAAAGAACTTACCTTGTGATTTGCTAATACTTATGTAGGTATTTTGACCTTACTTATCGGTATCTGCCTTTCTTCGCCTTCTTCAAGTAAGAAGTGATATTTATCAACTACACTTTCATCCAATGTTGAATTTTTCATTTTAAAATTCAACATATCACTCATACTCGTAATCTCAAACTTGTTTGAGATATTGATAAACATCGTCTCCCATTTTTAATTTTTTGTCTGTTTACGATGTTTGAGAATAAACGGGAGTGCGACAGCACGAGAGTGAAATTCTCAAATATCACATTCATACAAGTGAATTTTATAAAAAGCATCATTACCGCACAGATTAACGGCATGGCTTCATCAAAACTAACACAACAGTCGCTTTGAGGCTTATACACACATTTAAATTTTGTTTCAATACCTTTCTGAATACATTAAACACACGCATCTCGTTTTGTTTGATTTGCTCTGCTATAAAAGTCGCAGGCAGTCCGCGAAAATATTTTTGTTATTAAAAAGTTTATCGTCAGTAATATAATCATGGCTGACTATAAATACCAAAAGATTGTTTTTCTAAGCAATGATTTTGTGGGTAAATCATTCAACAAGAACATTCAAATGTCATTTACACCCACCAAAATGAATGTTAAGTTTATTCACTACTATAACGACCAGACGGAAACCAAAACCAGAATTCTTTATATGGACAGAATTGGAATTATTGGCACATTCTCCCACAGCACCACAGCAAACATTTCAAACCTTAGTTATAATTTAGGTGTCGTTGGAGGGACGGACGGACAATATACATTTAAAGTCCTTGAAACCGACAGCGGAAATATTGACACAGGAAATTTAGCGGGAAGAATTGTTGTGTGTTTAGAGTTTCTAGCTTAGAGTATAGGATGCAAAAAATCAATAATGTCAAGGTGAAGCCAGTGAAGCAGGAAGGCGAAGGAAACAAAAAGCCAAGGGCCATAAATTATTTAACGAACCTTACGCAAATATATTTTTGCTAGCCCGTAAGAAGAGCAGGAAAACGACAGCACTCTTTGAAATACTGAAACGAACGACGGATAGAAAAGCAAGCATTGTCATTATTGCTTCAACAATACACAAGGACTACATTTGTAAAGCAATGGTTAAGCACTTTAAGAACAGGGGAAACCCGATGGCGGTATATACCTTTCTCAAATCAGATGGTGTGAATGTCATTGATTATGAACTTGACAAACTGAACAAACCCGATGAAGAGCAGGAAGGCGAAATTAAACAGGACGATAAAGAACCGATGGAGAAACCGCAATTTTTATACTTTGGAAAAGAAAAGAAACAGATAAAGGAGGCACCAAAAGAACGACCAAGCAAGTATATTTCACCAGAGGTTGTTTTTGTTTTGGACGATTTAGGAAGTGGATTAAGAGACAAGTCCGTAAGTGATTTTGTTAAAAAAGAACAGACACTATAAATCAAAGGTGATTATGTCAATTCAGTATTTGAACGACCTACGACCAGAAGCCATTAAGCAGTTAGATTATTTATTAATCTTTCCGGGCCAGTCTCAGGATAAAATGGAACTCGTGTATAAACATTTAGACCTATCTTTTGATTTGATTATTTTCTTCAAAAGTATCACGAAGCAACAAAGGAACGATTTAATTTTCTTTATGTTTCAAGTGTTGATGATGAATTACGGAAGAATTTTAATTTTCGTCTTAAGTAAAATAATATTTTTATAATTATTTTTCTGTATTATATATGCCAGTATCACCAGTGATAATTTCACAACCATCAGGATATAAAATCGGATACAATCCATCAATGCCACAGAAGGGAGGAAAAAAGAAAACTAAGAAGAAGGGATGTGGTCAAAAGGGAGGAAAGATTAACTGGGCTAAGGTCGGAAAAACCGCAATTGCTGTTAATAAATTCCTTCGCGATAACAAGATTATTTCAAAGACCGCTAATGCCCTTGGCGATGTCGGGTTCCATATGCGTCTCGTATTGGTTCTACTGCTGCAAAACTCGGATATGGTAAGCAACGAGGAGGGGCTATAAAGTTTAAATAAAAGATATTTGACAATTTCACTCTCATTCGCTTTGCTCATACTCGTAATCTCAAACTTGTTTGAGATATTTGTCAAACATCGAATGGTTATTTAATGAAATGCAATTCTAAAATTTAGAAATATTTTTTTGATAATATAATTGGGTCAACTAAGACTAACCATGTGAAAAGGGCAAAAGTCCGACCACCACGAGTGTACAGGAATAAGAGCGGGAGGCCTTATATTATCCAGAAGGGTAAAAATTATTATCTTAATTTTGGTAAGAAAACAAATGATTTAAGCACATTACAAATCGTTAAACTTTTTATGAAAATATTGGTAATAAGCAACGCGAGCGTGGCGTTCGCACACATGCGTCTCCAAAGTCGCAAAGGGTTAGTCGCAAACCAAGGGGGAAAATAATCAAATTTGATTTCAGTCGTATTGAACACGAGAACCGAAACCAGATACAAAGCAACTTACAAAAGAAATACGAGTTAATACATGACGAGGAAGCAAAGGAAAAGAAGAAAAGGGATGAGATAGAAGAAGAAAAGAAAAGGCTAGAACGAAAAGACATAGCAGATGCTAAGGAAAGACAAGATTTAATGGATAGGGAACACAAAAGAGAACTAGCGGATATTAATGAACGGCAAGAACAAAAGCCAGCGAACTAAGAAGGGAGCAAAAACTCATAGAAGATGTAAAATATGAAGAAGACAGAAAAAATAGGATACAAGCATTACCACCGCCACCACAATATCAATATATTATGCCACCACAACATGGACAGCCATAAGCACCGCCATTAGGAGCACCACAACAAGCACCGCCATTAGGAGCACCACCACAAGCACCGCCATTACCTAATTTAGGAGATGAAGCACCATTGAAAACGAAAGAGCAATATGAGGAAGAAAAAAAGCAAAAGCAGAAGTATTGAAACACTGAAATCAGCAGGATATACAGATAAGTTCATAAAAAAGATGAGTCGTAAAGACTTACAAAAAGCCAGTCAAGATATTCAGACGGCTATAGCCACAGCGTCATCTTTAGAGGAACAGAAAAAGTTAGCAAAAGAATATAAAGAAAAACTTGAAAAGGAAGAAAAGAGAGCAGAAGAAAAGGGTAAGCATTTTGAAAATTTACAAATTAATCAATTTTTAATCTCTGCATTTTCAAAAACTTATCACCCAAACATTACTATAAAAGAGTTAGCAAAGGCTTTCAAAAAGAGACTGGATAGTGATAGTCATAAAAAATTAAATTACAAAGACACTGCAAAGTGGATTATTGACATGATTAAAAGGTTTAATATTGATGTTGGAAATGAAAAGGAAAACGTAAAAAGAAAAGTAGCGGATTATGCTAGATATGAAGAGTTTATGGGGTATAAAATATTGGAGATCATAAACAAAAAGGGACAGGAGCGAAGACATTAGAAGAATTAATTGATAAAGGTATTTTCAATAAAAATAATTTAAAAAATATCTATCCCGCAATGATTGGCGGCACACAATGAATAAAAAGGACTTTGTAAAAACTCTAACTAGCAAAATGACTATAGACCTAAATGTAGATAAACAAGTTTCAAATGATTTAAATAATGATATTTACGAACCCACTCTCCCGTCTGCGACTACCAAGCGGTTCGTAAACATCGATGGGGCGAGTAATATTGAAAAAACCATAGACGATGTTCATCAACAAGCGACAATGAGTGAAACGAATGAGTGTAGTTGATGAATATCAGCCACAGCAACAACAGCAAGAGCCGCCAGAGCAAGTCCCCTTACAAGGAGAGGGTCGCGGTTTAATGACTAATGAAATAGACGACATAATGAAAAAATATGGATGGTATCTCGGAGCAATAGCTAGTGATGAAATCAACAAGTTGAAACCAGGAAGCAGAAAACGATACGGATTTATCATGAATTTGGACAATCACAAACAAGCGGGTCTCATTGGATAGCAGTATGGATAAGTCTAGATAAAGACAGGAGTGTTGAAGTGTATGACCCTTTAGCACTTTACGAGCCAACGGAAGACTTTCAACAACAAATGAAACAACTAATAGACAAAAGCCACCCCGATAGTTATTTATTAATGAAGGTTAATCAAGTAAAACAACAATCAAACACCTCAGACACGTGCGGTTGGCATAGTATGAGATTTTTAATGGAGCGAGCGAAAGGCAACAGGTTTAAGTTTGCTAGCGGTTATAGAGACTTTAAAGAAGAAGAAGCGGAAAAATTAAAAGCACAGAACGGGTATGGCTTTGACACCTATTTATGAGCATCGCTTTCATTCGCTACGCTCATTTTCGCTTGCTCATAAAAGAATAATATTTTTATAAAAGATATTCGTAAATCCACACTCTCATTCGTTTCACTCATTTTCGTGTGTTTTACAAATATCGTATTCCATTTAATTTTTTTCCAAAATAAAAAAACGATGTTTTAGAATAAGCGAGAGTGAAACGAAAGCGCTATTCTAAAATATCTATATCATGGACTATAAGGGAGGAAGAAGTTCGGGTATTTACTATATCAACAGCAAAACCGAATAACATGCACAGACTCGGATTTTACACACGAATTAAACTTAAAAATCACTAGACAATCCCACACATTGTAAAATACTTCATATATATGTGCCGAAGTCGTATTACTCTGTGGCATCATATAATACTTTTACTCTTAGCGAAGACGGGTATGAGGCTTTAATTACGATACCTGAGGGAAACTACACAATGAACAATCTAAAAAAAGTTGTCGGAGGTGCTAACCGCAGACAGCCCAAATAATTATACTTATGTTGTATCCAGTAATAATACCAACATAGACGCAGAGGATGGCAAATTAACATTCAGTGTGTCAGAGAATAAGGGAATTCAACCGCGGTTTATATTTGATGATGATACCCGTATTCACGAGGTTATGGGGTTTGATAGAAATTCTACATATTTCTTCGCTAATGATTTTATTAAATCACCAAATGTAATTATTCTAACTGGTGAAAAAACTCTGTATCTTGAATCAGACTTAGTGGGGGAAGGAGATAATCACGTGCTACAAGAAATATACACTGCCAACGAAATTCCATTTGGAGCCATTATATATGACGGAAGTGGGTCTGAGTATGGTAAGAAATTATCAACCAGTTCAAATAATGTATATAGGTTTTATCTTACAGACGAAAACGATCAGGCTATAAATCTTAATGGTTAGGTATTGTTATGACATTGTTTATTTACAGAGAGACAAATTATTTTAATTTATTTACATCATTTTTCAATTTGTTAAAAACCCGTTAATTAATTTAATTTTAGAATTATTTATTTTTTCTATAAATATATTCCAGTGAATTAGTTAATAATCTCAAAACAAGTTTTGAGATAAACAACTGCCAAAAAAACCTAAAACAAAATGCCAACTCAACACGGCGGCGAACTAGACTTTTCTAGAACTGACTACATCAGTGCTTCTTATCGTTTGAATAAACTCGCCCCTCGTGAGGGTTCTGGAACATTTGAAGTCACCACTGCTGGCGGACAAGAACGAAGTTTTGACCTTATTAGCAGACCTTTTAATCTCGCTCGGTCTTATTTGAGTTTTACTTATACTATGAAAGCGGCTGGTGCCGATGTTTATTCTAGAATTTTTATGGACTGCCTTTCACAAGTTAGCCAGATACAACTTCAGACCCGTAGCGGTGTTTATCTGTGCGACCTTAACCATCTCAGAATGGTAACTAAGATGCTGTGGAAACCAGAAATGAGTTTGAAGGATTTCCTAGACCTTCCTAACCACGGTGATGCTAGTGGCTATGGCTGTATGCTCCAAAAGTGTAATGCTAACGGCTTGATTAATATCAGTGCTGTTGAAGCAACTAGAACAGCCTTTCGTGCGGCTACCGATGCTGGTAACAACGTTGCCGCCTCTGCTCAGGTCTATTGCGTGAGCCCGTGATTTCTGCTCGTCGTCATGATGATGCTGCTCTAACGACTGGAGTTGGAGCACTATCCGCCCGCCCGATGTGTATAATACAATTGGCTCTGGGTTGGTGCTTGGGATAATACCCGCCCGCTATGGAGCAAAGACCAAAATGAAATCAGCGGTTTAAGTCTTGATACTGAGCGACGATGGGAGTTTTATTGCGATCACTGTGGCTGCTGCCTACAACCATTACACCGTGGCCATTACTCAGCGGGAGGTACAGGTTAAGGCAAATATGATTACAATTAGTTGATATTTATGAGTATCGCTTTCATTCGCTTCGCTCATTTTCGCTTGCTCTAAACATCGTGAAAGATTAATAGATTAAATAATTTTTTTCTCGTATAATATAGTAAAACGACGTTTGAGAATAAACGAGAGTGCGTCAGCACGAAGTGAAATTCTCAAATGTCTCATCAGAGAAACTTAATCGCAGAAAATCCTGACGGCGAATTTATAAATGTCAGCGTTGGATATGATGGACACGTTGAAACAAATAATTCAAAAACCGCTTTTGGCGAAGCAGTAGTAGGTCAATTAACACCAGTTTTACAAGAAATCTTTCCATATACAATTAATACTAGGATATGGACAAAAACAGAAACAAAATCGTCTGTGTCATTTTTTGAATAATATGGCTGAATTGAAAACAACTGCTGATGCTACGGCAGATGCTAAACTGGTAAGTAAAAGGAAAATAAAATATAGAACTGGAATGGGTGTCCTAGCCCGCTTTACTGCTCTATGGACTACGGATGATACAGGGGGGGGGGGGGGGGAAGCCAAAAAAAAAAAAGAATACAGCCGCGGCCTCCCCCACACAAACCAGACGCGCGGATCAAGGAGAGAGTGTGTGAGAGAGAGGGGGGGGGGGGAATTTTCTCTACCAACAAGGGCGAAGCTTGCGGGAGGGGGGGGGGCCGCCGAGAGACAGGATCGTTGCATCGAGTTGGCTTTTCTTCCTAACCCTCCCTCCCTCTCCACGTTTGCGCAGTCTTGCTGGCCAGAAAAAGCAAAATCCTCATTTCCTCCCTCTCCCTCCCCCAACCAAAAAGGAGGAAAACAAACAAAAAAAAAGATCCGAGATGAGCTGGACCGAACGCGTGCAGTGGGCGCTGCCCAAGGCCGAGAATCTCGACAAGAACATGATCGCGTGGATCGTCGTCAACAGCGCGAGCGCGCTGCTGCTCGTAGCCGCCGCGGCGTGGCGCCGGCCGTGTTTTGTGCGCACGGAATACCGCGCGGCCGTGGCGTTAGCGGCCCTGCTGCACTACTCGGTGTGGTACGCGTTCTTCTGGCTGCCCTGGACCAACGAGGGCTCCGAGCCATCGCAAGCCAGCCCTGGGCGGCCGGCGAGCTGCTGTTTGTCTGCGCCGGGCTGTTCCTGTACGACAAGCCGTACCTGCAGAATTCCACTTCGCTGGCGCTGGGCTGCGCGCTCATGTACACGTCGGCAGCGGCGCTGGCGCTGGCGGCGGGATCGGCGGCGGCCTGGGCCCTGCCGCCCGTCGCGCGCGCGCTGCTGCTCATTCCGGCCGTACAGCGCGGCTGCCGGCGGCTGCTGGAGAAGGCCGGCTCCCAGTACGCGTCGCTGGCCCCGCGGCGGCCCAAGGGCTGGCTGATCGGCAAGGTGGCCGCTGTGCTGTACGGTTCGTGTGTGCTGGGCCCCTGGGCGCGATCACGGAGCACCTGAAGGGGCGCGCCTGCTGGCCTTCTCGGCCACGCTCGGCCTGCTGGCCAGTACGTGGCTCTTGTTGTTGCAGCCGAGAGCCGCGGGAGTTGACATCGTCCCGCTAGCCGAAAACAAACCCCAGTACACCGACAGCAAACAAAAGCCCGTCGAGATCAAACAATATCTACCAAAAGTCGGGGAGGACGAAGACGAAGAAGGGGAAGAAGAAGAAGGGCCGTGAGCATTAAAAGACATACTTCTTTTAAAAAAAAGTTTCCCGGCCTGAGAGAAGAGAAGGCGGACCGGCCGTGCAAGAAGCGACCGGAGCAAAAAAAAGTGACTTGGTAGTGCAAAACAGCCTAGGACCGGAGCATACGGGGGGCGAAAAAAAAGGTGACTGACTTTGCAAAAAAACGGCCTTACCGGGGGGGATAGTGGGGGGAAGGGGCTTTTGCCAGGGACGATTGGTAGTTTTCTTTTCTTTCCCCCCCCCCCCCCGATCGCGCCAACGGAGGGAACAAGGTGTGGAGGGGACAGGAAGGAAGGAAAACAGGGAGTCTCTGCCTTTCCCCCCCTTCCACCCGCGCTCCCTTTTTTTGTGTCGTAACTGGCAAGCCGGACCATTTTGTTTGGGGAGACCAGGCTCTTATTTGTGCTGTCTGTTGCAAGATGTCGTCCGGACGGGAGAACGCGAGCAAGATGGGCTGGCTCGCTTTCCACTGGGGCAACGCGCTGGTGCTGTTGGCCCTGTGTTGCAAGCAGTGGCTGCGCCTCCGACGCCTCGCGCCACGTCGCGCTGCAAATATCACGGAGGACCCGCCGCCCGCCGTGATCGTGGGCTACAGCAGCACTGCGGTGCTCAACACCGACCGGCCGCGGACGGTGGCGTGCCTGGCGCTGCTGCGCGCGATGCTGTGGACCATCTTTTTTTGGCTGCCCTGGGCGCGCGGCCGCCAACCCGCCGTGGGCTGGGCGCTGAGCGAGGCGGCCGTGTTTTCGGTGGTGCTCTTGTTGTTCGCGCGCGCCTACGACCCGGCCGCGACTTGCTGGAGTGCGCCTGCGCCCTGGCGCTGCTCGTGGCCTACACGGTGATGACAGTGGCGGCCGTGAAGTCGGTGGTGGCGGCGTGGCTCGTGGTACCGCTGGCGCTGGCGCTGGGGGCCGCGGCAATCTTGGCGCGGCGGCTGTGGCACAAGTCCGCCATCCGCGTGCAGCCGCCGTACGAGCCGTCGCGCCGGCCGCCGGCCTGCCCAGGCTCGCGCCGGCGGTTTTGTTTGCTCATCTCGCTGTCGTGCGCTGTGGCCGCCGCGGGCGCCGGCCGCGGGAGCGAGGCGCTGGCGCTGGCGGCCGCGCTGGGCTTCGCACTAGCGCAGTGGCCTCTGTTTGCGCAGCCGGACCTGTACAACCGGCACAGGAATTGCCAACGCCGGGTGATATCGTCCGAGAGAACACGGGTGGTCATGCTGTTCACGGCGGGGGGTACTAGCACAGGCGCTCAGACGTGAACAGCCCTCTCCCCCCGCCTCTCGTCTGTCTCTGTTAGAACAGAAAAAGCAGACTGGTGCTATGACGGCCTCGCAAAAAAACAATTAGACGTGTACGTGACAGAAACGGAGGAATGCAAACAAAGCCAAAAAAATATATACAGAGAGAGAGAGCCATGAAAGATAGGAAAAAGAGAGTGAGAGAGGGGGGGGGGGAAAGCGCGCGGGGAGGGGGGAGGGTGCCGTCCCCTCCCTTGCCGACCACATCATTTCCGCGCCAATGGACCGTCGGAAACCTCTCTTGTCATTCGCGGTCAGGGGTAGACGGGAGGGGAGAAACCACTGGAAAAAAAACCAAGACCGAAAAGAAACGACGCGAAGGGAGCGGAGGAGGGGGGGGCGATGCTTGACAAAAGGCTGGAAACAAAAAAAGAAGAAGCAGAAAATAGGGGGGGGGGGCGAGAGAGAAGTGGGCAAGAAAAAGTCGGGACAGGCACGGTTTAGATTTTTTGTTAAAAAAGAGTAAAAGAGTAGAAACAAAGCCGCCGTCAATTTTTCCTTCCCTTCGACTTCTCGCCAACAAGAACAGAAAACCATACAAAAAAGAGGGAAGTACTGCAAAAGACGGAAACAATGTCGCAGCGCATAGCAGGGGTCGCGTGTTTCAATGCAGTGCATAAGCCTGCCGGCCAAGGTGTTCTGGTCATGACTCCACAAGCGGTGTATCTTGACAGTGCAGGAAAGCACCCGCGTGTTTCTGAAACCGACGCTGGCAAAAGCGTAGACCGGCTGCTAGCTATCGAGCAAACCCTACGCCTTATGCCCTACAAGCTCGCAACGTTTGTGCTAGATCTGTTTCCACCACAGGAGCCCTGGTTCGAGGACGCTGCGCTAAATCCAGCGCCAGCACAAGTGTCAGGCCTCACTGATCAAAAGGACAGCGTAAAATACATCTGGAGTCCTGCCAAAGTTGAGAATCCTGTGACTATAACGGAACCAAAATACAAGGCCTACGGCCAGCCTGCTGAGCTGGTTTCCCGCGTGCTGGAATACCTAGAGCCTTACTGTACGAGCGCCACCACCGGCCCAACCGCCATCAAAGTGCCGCAAGAAAAGGGCAATCCTTGGGACAAACGGTAAAGTTTGATTATCTCAAATCTTCGGGCCAACAAGCCTACACCAAGACAGGCACGCTAGCCATCGACGATGACAAGTTCACGACGGTCTTTCCGCCACAAGCGGGCGACGCCCTCGCTTGTACGCTCTTCTACAAGAACAACAGACCGGGCCTGGGCGAAACGTCGGCCGTGTACGCGAACGACGGCATAACTCCCGTAGAATGCAACGGACATACGCTGCCGGAAATCTTCCAGGCACAGCGAGTCGACGAGGTAGTGATTGTCGGCTTCGACGCGGAGGGCGCCGTCGCTCGCACGGCGGCCGACCTAGCGTGCAAAGGCTTCCGAGTGCACATCATCGAGGCGGCAACGCTCGGCTTCACTAAGGACGGGCTCTACGGCGTGTGCCACAGGGTCGACGGCGCACCAGAAAATCTGTACGCGGTGAAACGCGACAAGATGCACCCTTGCTGTAATCAGCCGTGCCGCCACGAGAATGCGTTTGTGTACATCTGGCCGACGGTGGAGGAATTTGCTAAATGCCACGTGAATGCTATTAAGCACCGGGACTCGAAGTGGACCCTGCCCAGAAACCTGTTCTGCGCTGCAGACATTGATCTGTTCAGACGGCTGACCTTCCCGTTGCACGTGGGCCAGAATGCGCAGACTGCGATGCACGAGGGGGCCGCGCGCGCCGCTGCCGAAATACAAGACCCAGCCAAGGCTACCACGGAGAGCTGCGGGTTAAGTTTGGATATGACCCGGGTTCACGCGATTACAAGAACCCGCGGGACGTGGGGATCGATCGCGAACATCGCGGGCCCCAGTTCTGCCGGCCCGTGTATGAACTAAAATACCCCCCACAAAGCGAGTGGCGCGTCAATGCCAGAGCCCTAGCGCCCGCGGGCGGGAAGTCCGCCAGCACTAGAGCCGCGACTGCGCGGGCTCGCTTGTCCGACGGCTCAGCCGGATTGATAGTGGGCGCGGCCAACACGAGCCTGTACGGCCTCGGCGTCCTGATTCTTTACAGAAACGACAAAACCATCAATTTCTTCAGTAGCCTGCACGAAGTCCAAGCGAAATTGCAACAGGTCCACAAATTCTGTGACGACGCTGCGATTCAGATCCTAGATGTCTACGTCCAGACCCTGTACACGTTCTTGCTGGGGGAGCCCTTGCCAGAGACAACGAGCCAAGTCCAGGGCTAAACCTGAACGGTGCATTTGTAACCATTCAGCCTGCAAACAACGTGTCCGCCACAGTCGCAGGTTCAACTACCAATGCCTTTAGAAACGGTGGTTCAGTACAGCTCACCACGCCCCCAAGCGGCGGCGGAGCAGCCCCGAAGTCTAGCGGCATTGGTTACGTCATGGCTAGTACACCTGCTCTTCCCACCAAGGCTGGCTTCGAGAAAGACGATGCAGGCTGGCCAAAGTGCAAGGACACTTTCCCAGACTTCGCCGCAACTAAGGAAATACAAACCGACGTGCTCAATAGTTCGGCAAAAGATGCGGATGGTTATCAGCTTGCTTCCGGGTTTTTGTGATGTTCGCGCTCCTGCACGCCGAAGCCGAACGGCTGTACGATCATGCCAAAGGTGCTCTTAGCCAGCGCGGAGTGCTGCGCCAGCTGGGCGTGGAGTTGGTCAACTATGTTGCGGGCTACGTTGACTCCACCGGCAGGCTGGGGAAGGAGCACTGTGACAAGTACCCGTGCGCTTATACCCAGGCCAGGCCTCAGGTCAAAGCCGAGCTACAAACTTTGCAGGGCCTGGTAGAGCGAAATTACGAGGTTGTCGTGGCCAGGTTTGGTAAGCAGCTTTCCATAAAAATGGCGGATGCGCCAACAAAGCTACAAAGTTGGCTGGGCCAAGATTTTGCAGATTTTCAGGCCTCGTACGCGTACGTCGTAAAAAAGACGATTGAGCAGCACTGGCAAGAACGCCTGCCCGACCCCGCTGCCTACAAAATCGTTGACGAAATCACGTACGCACGAACGATCATGGTTGCAGACGAAATTGATGGCTTGCTCGAGGTCCACAAAGAGCACCAAACGCAACACCCGCGCTGTGCCTTCCAGGCCCAACCATATCCTCCGGAAGTGCGTCAGCTCTTCGTGCAGCAAGTAGCGAACGAGGCGGAAAAGCATGGCTGCACGGATGCAGCAAACACGTTTTATGGCATTCTGTGGCCGCCCAGGAACGACGCCGCTTGTGCTGCCCACATCAAGTCCATCGGGGTGCCAAACCCGAGCCACATCCAGACCGCGGCACTGCTGGTACCAAGCAAACCTAGCCCGGAAGAAGAAAAGAATCTCCTCCACAGCCTCGCATATCACGTTCACGGCCGCTGCGCCCCCAAGGTGTTCATGCTTGTTTGTTACCCGGACGGCCACAACAGCGTTGCGCTGTGCTCGCCGTCGTCCCCGGAGGCCTAGGTGACTGAAATCCAGGCAAAAAGAAAGCCCAGTGAATCAGCTGCGTTTTGTTTTTTTTAATTAAACTAAGCTTTTTACAGAAAACACCGTGCTCACTGCCTTAGCCAGCTATTGAACGGCCCTTGCTTTTATACGTAATTAAAAAGAAAGCGGGGAGGGCCTTGTGTTTCTTTCTTTTTTCTTTGGACTGATCGGTTTCACGAGGTCGTGCCTGCGGGGTCACTGTGGGCGCGCAGCGCCAGGGCCTCCAGCCCGGACACGCGCGCTTCCAGCATTTGCAGGCGCCTGAGCGTTTCTTGTTCGAACCAGTTCAGCGACACGACCTGCGCCTGGCACTGCTGTGCCAACAGGGCATTCACGCTCGCTTGTGTCTCAACGAAGGCCTCCAAGTCCGAAACCGACGCCGCTGCTGCTTTGGGAGATGGCTGAGTACCAGCGGTCGCGTGCTGCATGCCAGAGAAAAAAGAAAAGCCACGCGGTCGTTTCTGTGTTTTTTTTGTTGGGCGGGGGCGTTTTTTTTTGGGTTCTTAACAAATTTACGAGGCCTCCGTGATTTTTTTTGGCAAATTTAGTGCACGGCACACTAAAAAAAATCGACCACAAAGAGAAGGCGGCGGGGAGGGAAGCAACAAATCCACTTGGTTCGGCCGAAACCACCTCTTGTCTCTTTTTTCTAGTTCTTCTTGGAAGGTTTCCTTTGGGGCCCTTTTTTTTTCTTGTGCACAGCAGTGCCGGGTGCTAGGAGCCAAACGGAGCAACGCGGGAGGGGGAAATGACTGTGGCCCCCCCCCCCGTGGTATTGTCTTTTCTCCGTCCCAGGGGGGGGCCACAGCCTCCGTCCCCCCGGGGGGGGGGCCACAGTCCTTTCCCCTCCCGGATGGAGGGGGTGGTGTTCCCTTTCTCAGAAAAGACAACGCCTTGTCCTACCCGCCCCCCCATTGCTTCTTCTCACAACCTCCCCCCCCCCCCAATCTCTCCTTTTCTCTCTCTCTCCAAAGCCTCTCGGACATGCAGGCGTGGTGGAACAGGCTGTCTTCGCAACTGCGGCAGCGGCCCGAGTGTGAGCCGTGGCTAAACACACAACAGACACGGGAGCTGCTGGACATGCTGGCGGACTCGACGGAGCTGGGCGCCGGCTCGTACGGCACTGTGTTCGGCCAGCGGGGGTGCGGCATCGCCGTTAAGCTGACGTTCGACCCCGACGGGGAGCAGGAGCAGGGCCTGAGAATCGGCGCCCAGCACGGCGTCGGCTGCCAGCTGGTGTCCAAGCTGGGCCTGAACGCCGCGACGTTGTTCAGCTACAAATGCCAACAGCGGGACCTGCGGGCCGCGATCG
Source organism: Paulinella micropora (assembly GCA_019918135.1). Lineage (NCBI taxonomy): Eukaryota > Cercozoa > Imbricatea > Euglyphida > Paulinellidae > Paulinella > Paulinella micropora. The sequence goes on along the minus strand of WBZZ01004139.1, from coordinate 6,995 downwards.
CGCGCACGTGCGCGCACTTCAGGCGCTCCGGCAACGACCTCGCCCGCTGGAACGGCTTCTCGGCCCTGGTGCTGGAGCGGCTGGATACGGATCTGCAAAAGTTTCTGGATTCCTGCACGCTGAAGAGCGCGGACTTGTGCACACAGGTGCTGGAGCCAGTCCTTAGCCGTCTCAGGGCCCTGAGCAGGCTGCGGTGGTTCTTCCACGACGCCAAACCCTCCAACATCCTGCTAGACGTGAATGAAGACAACGTCGTCAACAGGGTGCTGCTGGGCGACCTGGACCTGGGCTGCCTGTCCAAGCTGAAGCCGGGCCCCGACTACGGGGACGCGCTGGTAGCCTACGTGGCGTCCGTCAGCCCCGACGCGCTGACGGCGGCAACGTCCCAGCTGAGCGGTTGGGACGCGAACAGGTTCTGGAAGGCCTGGCGCCTGGCGGTCTGCTTCTTCATCGAGGGGCTTGGCAGTGACGGCGGCCGCTACTGGCGCCTTTACGCGCTGTCGCAGTTGAGCCTGCCGGAGAAGGCCGTCCTGTGCGAGGTGGCGCGCGAGCCAGCTGTGTGCTTTACAGGCACGGACACCGACAGGCTGCGCGTCGCGCTCGGGATGAACAGGCCCGAACAGGAGCAGGAGCTGCTTGCGCACCTCTCCGGCGACGCCCAGAAGCCCGTGCGGACCTTGCGCGAGGCCCTGCGCCTGCGCGGCCCCAGGCACCTCACGCTGTACGTGCTAAGCTGGCTGGCCAAGCGCCGGCGCGACCCCGTGGACAAGTCGGTCAGAGTGCTGCGGTGGGCGCTCGGGACCGCGCGTTGTAACGGGGTGCTGTACGCGGTAGTGGCCGCGCGCCTAGCGGGCCTGACCGGCTGGCCCCTCCCCACGACACAATGACTCTTTGCCGCCGCCCTTTTCTCTCTCTCGGCCGCATATTTCCCCCGCGCCCTTCAAACATCCCAAGCCGCGCACTCTTTTTTTTTTTGCTCCCCCCCCCCCTGTATTTCTCTCCAAAACCATCCCCATCCCCTCCCCCCCCCTCGCTCGTCCCGTCCAAAGAAGTAGTCCTTCCCTGCTGGCACCCCGAAAAAGGAGTGCGCGGCTTGGGGATATTTGTATTTCTTATTAATAAATGCACTAGTGAAAAAAAAAGAATTACCAGGCTTCCAACGAATTAGCCGGGGGGCATATGGCTGCACCAGACGGAGCAGATGAGGTCGTCAAGTTCGCCAAGGACTTTAGGAGGCTGCACGTTCGGTCCGCCGCCTGCAAATCCTCCAAATGCGTCTTTGTTTCCGAAATCAACAGAGACTCTGAGCATCTGTACGACCCTTTCCTTAAGACCCTGAAATTTATTTACAAGAACTGGGCCAAGGTCGTGAAGCTTTACATCCTGAACTTTGCGCTGGACAAGGTTCCGTACCCGCCCTGGTACACGGCCCTGGCCACGGCCTTTAGCTACTTCGATTGTCCGTGCCCCGTCAACACCAGCATCATGTCGTACGTCAGTGACTTGACGAGGAGGGCACAGGACCCCGACAAAGTCAGCAGCCTAAACGAACTCGATCTGGAGGTACGTGTTTTCCAGGGCGCTCTGGCCACGGGCGGCACCGTGTTCGGCCTCGTGAAGGACGTGCTGAAGAATAATGCCAGGGCTAGGCATTCCCTGCAGGACGCCCTTGACAAGACTAAAGCCCTCAGGCAAAGGATGCTTCCGGACTCGGGCACTGCTCAAAGCCCACAGATCCGGGCACTGCTCAGAGCCGACGTCGTCAGAAAGCCCAAGAGCAGCGACGACGTTCCGTGGTCCCTGCTTATGCAAACGCTGGTACAAAAGTTAATCGCGCGCGCGATCGGCCCCGTCGGCGCGACGGGTCCCGAGAAGCTCTAGGTCCGCGAGGCTTGTTTTCTTCCAAAATGTCTTTGCGCACCCTTTGGTACACTTTCTTTTTTGCACGCTGCTGTCTGTGCAGGACCAAGAGCCCAGCGCCGCCGCCGAGGCAGCGCGGCCTCCGCGGGAGCGTCGATTCGTGCTACATCCGCGCGCTCATGCAGTGCCTGAGCTGCGTTTTTGCTACGCGTGTGGTTCTTGGCGAGACGACAAGAAGGTGCAAGATTCAGGATTGCGTGGCCTGTGCCATTTCGAATTTGAGCGATTATGTCCAGGGCAACACACAGGTTCCTGCAGAGAAGGACGTTGATTTCAAGTGCCTAGAAGAGGCATCCCGGCACCAACATGACCCCGATGACCCGGAGCAAGCCTTGCTCTTCATCTGGCAGAAGATGCAAGAGCAATTAAAAGGCAATGCCAGAAATCATGCTTCAATGCAGAATTCGAAGCAAAGCTGGTTTCGTGGTTTCATCTTTTATGAATGTAAAGATTGTAAAAAACTACTTCCCAGAACAGTTGACAGCTGGCCGGCCCTGATTGGCGACGACGCGCACTGCGGCCCTCTCAGCGTAACGTGCCAAAAAAGAGGGCAGGACCTAAAAGAACTTTTCACGCAACTTGTGTCTACGCAAAGTATGGCAAGAAAAGACAACCAGAAACCGGTGCGGCACAACGACTACGAGGACAAATCGAGTTGCCAGGGCTTAGTAGATCTCGGGGCTGGTATGCTCTGCCCAAGAGACCAACGCACCGCGAAATACGCGATGGTCTGGTTTAACCCAGAGAAACGCATCAACCCCCCGTTCACAAGGAAGAATTCACGGTCACGTACACTCTTGGCAAAAAAGATAAGGAAGAAGATACAGAAGAAATCACGTTTCGACTTCTGGCTATCCTGGTGCATCACGACGACCTCCTAGAAGGCCATTACACTGCGCTCGCAGGAGAAATGACGATTGGTGGAACGCTAATATACCGTAGTGACAAAAGTCGAGAACTTTGAGGAGGTACTGAGATTGGCGACAGGGCCGGTTTCACGGGTGCGGATGGTCATCTTGGAGAAGGTGCCAAAAAAAGCCCCCTCCGCCCCAACCAAATAAATGTGAAAACAAAGGGCGGGAAATGGAAAAGGGCCGCCCTGTGCAATTTCCAACCAAACAAGACGACCATCCGCCCGCCCTCACCAAGAGTGAGAGAGCGAAAATACATTAAAAATAAAATCTTTTGGCGATGCTAGTGCTTTTCCGGGCAACGGCGGCCTCTTCCGACGGGTCGCACGTGGCAGCCATCAAGGACTACTGGCAGAGCCAGCACAACCTGACGCACAACCTCGCGTTGCCGCCGCACCAGCGCGCCACGGCGTTCTCGGTCCAGCCCTTTGTTACTTTCCCGGACTGCCCGTTCGTCCGGCTCGTGGGCGCTCTCACACCGGAGTACAACCGGGAGAATCTACGGTGGCGCTACTTCGGACCAAAGACGCGCGCGGCCCGGGTGGTGTCGTACGACGGCTTCACCTTTGTCAGGAGCCGCGTGTGGCTGCGGCAACAGGGCTGGGAGCGCGCTGTGCTGGGCTTCGAGGTCCAGTGCCGGGGGCCCTCGGCCTGCAGTCTTAACTACACGCCCGTGGTGGTGTGCACCACGGGCTACGCCACCGTGGGCGGCTTGGGCCTCGGTGCTCTGGTCCTGCTAGCCACCAACCTAGCGTTGGTGCTGTTGTTTTGTCGTGCCAAGGCTGCGGTCTGTGCTTGGCACCTGCCCGCTCTGTGCCTGGGCTCCGTTTCCACCATACTAGCCATTGTGGCAATAACGCTGTGGGCCCAGCACGACGTCGTGTACACACTCTAGCTAGTCTCTCTCTTGTAAAAGCCCTGAAATTTCAGCTTTTCTTTTTTTTTATTTGCTTAGCCTGCTTTTTTTTTGGTTCTCTTCAAATCGAAATAAAGTCTTTTCTTTGGGGGCGAGAAGAGTCAGGGCTCGTTGGCCCTAGACGCAGCTATGCGCACTATGGCCACCACAAATTGTTCCACGTCCTCTACCGTAAGCGTGTCGTCACGCGCCTGTTGCATCACGTCTTTTAGCTTCTTAACTTGTAGCCTCCTGAACGAGCATCTGTCGACGAGAGACGACCCCGTAAATTCAGGCAGCCATGTGCTTTTTTGGTTGTCCAGTTGGCTGGGTTAAGCGGATGTAGATAGTACGCGGCGGTGGTGCAGGCCCCGTACACAAACTCAGTCTTTTTGTCTCCGCACGACATAACAACGTCGAACCACCATTGGGCACAACGCGTGAGGGCATCCTGGTGTTTTTTGAGTATGTCGTAAATGCAATCGAGCAGATGCACAGTAACAGCTTTGGGCAGCCACCGCAGGCTGTTGGCCAGCATGCTGACCAGGTTCGAAAGCTTGAGAAAAGTGTGTCGTGCCTCTGCTGGAAATCTGGCTTCGGGCTGGATGCGGAGGCAATAGAACGGCTCCGCGTCCAGCAGCATGAGGTGCTGGTCAGAAAGACGGTACGCCACGTTTGCGGGCTTGAAGTCTGCAAATTCTAACCCTGCGTTGGACAGAAGCACCAGCAGTTTGTCGAGGAAGGCCATGATCTTTTGGTTTAAATCAGGCACTTGTGGTACCTTGTTGTTCAGAAGGTGCTCCAAGTCAACGTGTTCACCGGCGCTAGTACCCACAATATAATCCATGATGACATAGACATTTTGTCCGGCCCTGTCGGTGGCCAAGCGTTCCTTTGTATCTATCACTTCCCAGTCATTGCAGATTTGCAGGCAGCCGTAGATCTTGGGCGCCATTTCGCCATGCCTGAACAAGTACGACTGCAACTGGATGAAATCCACTAGGTCGCCTAGCAAAGGGTTCTTCAGGTTGGCGGGCTTGTGGCGCTTGGGCAGCCTCTTCAGCACTACCTTGTGATCTTTCAACAGCAGAACCTCACCAGCATCTTTTTTTTTTTTAGCGTTAGTTCTTCTGGCTTGTAAAGTCGATACAAGTCGCCCCGCCGGATGGCCAGGAAGTCGAGGCCCTCGGGAAAGGCTTGCTTGAGTTCCCGTTCCAAGAAATTGCCGTCGCGCTGCTTTTTTGTCAGAGCTGCTAAATGGTCCGGCCAAGGCCGTTGGCCAGACCGCTTGTGGTTGATGACATAGTAAGCAAAGGGCCGCCAGCGCAGGACCCTGCACTGCAGTTTCCTCGGGTCTAGGTTGGGTTTTTGCACTAGGGTTTGGCACTGTGGGCACCGGAAGGCGTGTTGCAGCCCAAACTTCTCAATGAGCGTCGCCCGGTTCTGGGCTACCGTGACAACTTTGCCATCGCCGCTCATTTTTAGAGACATATAGGGGGGCGAGGGAGGGGGGGGGGGGGGCACAGAGCAGACAAAAGCGAAGAACGAGAACGGGCGGGAGGGAAGAGAGAAGAGGGCGGCGGAAGGAAGAACAAAGAACCGGAGAGCAAAAAAAAAACGGAGAAGAAAAAAAAGGGAGCAAAGGCTTTTGTCTAATCGACCCCGGCGTTTTCCCTCCATTCCCTTACTGCTCCCATTGCCGGTGTAGGGAGAGAGGTAGGGCGCGGCGTTGTGGCAGGGAAAGTAGTTTCCTTGGCCCGCCTTCCCTTCCCTCCCGACCCACCTTTCCCCCCCCCCCACCCCCCTTCCTTCTCCCTCCCGAACCACCTTTCTCCCTTTCTGTTTCTGGCCGGTAGTGCGGCCCCCCCCCCCGCCTCGCTACCTTCTCGGAAACCAAAAAGACGATAAGTACGGGGATGCGGAGGGGGGGGGAGGACAAGAGGGCGGGGGGGGGAAGGAAAATAGGCGAGAAGACGCAAGGAGCTAGCAGAAAGGAAGGTGGTTTTACTTCTTGCCGCGCGTTGACCTTTTGCCCGTTTTTCCCCCATTTCCTCCGTTTTCCCTTTGTTTTTGAATAGCCCTACCGAGGGATGCCCCGGCGCAGGTTGAGCCGTGTCCAGAGGAGGCGGTCGAGTACTGCGTCAAGCACCGCCGAGTGTTGCTAGCGCTGGCCCGGGCACGGGCAAGACGGCGATCGCGCTGACGGCGCTGAGCCGCACACGGCAGGAGAGTTTGCCCGCGCTGATCCTGAGCCCCACCAGTAACTGCAGCCACTGGATTAAGGAAGCAGAGCGTTGGCTGGGCATGCGGCACCGGCCCGAGGCGTACCAGGGCCAGGCGGTAACGGGGCAGACCTCACACCTGTGCCTGATCGGCAGCGGCCAACAGAGGTTTCCCGTGCCCGGGGCGCTGATCTACGTGATGTCTTACCAGATGGCGCTGAGCCTGTACAAGCAGGGCAGGCTGCAAGCGGGGTTGCGCGCCGCCATCCTAGACGAAAGCCACGTGCTGACGAACATGCGTTCGCAGACAACGCTGATGACGCACAGCCTGTTCCAGCAAGCGCTCGTGCCGATGTGCCTGTGCCTGACGGGGACGCCGGCCAACCGCACGGTGCAGCTGTGGCCGCAACTGACGCTGCTGTGCCCCGACGGGCTGCGCGCGCGGGGGCTGACGTACAGCCGGTTCGTGCTGCGGTACTGCGCCGGGCGCCAGGTGCAGCGGGGCTACGACCGCGCGGCGCGCAAGCCGCTGTTCGTGCTGGACGCCGCTGGCAGCTCTAACCTAGCGGAGCTGTGCAAACTGCTGGCGCAGTTCTGCCTGTTTACCAGGGAGGCGTCGAGCGCCGAGGAGGGCGAACTGGTGCGGCGAACGGCGTGGCGGCCGGCGCGCAAGGAGAATTCACGTACGAGCGCCGGGTCGTCATCCTGAAGCCGGCGGCCGCGGACGCGGAGCGGCTGGACGCGCTGTGGCGGCACGACGTCAGCAGCCTGCGAGCCTGGAGGCTCAGCTAGGCGCCCAAGAGGTGTGGACGTGAAGGAGGCGGAGGCGGTGCTGTCGTCGTACGGCGGCCTGCCGCTGGAGCTGCCGCCGCAATCTGTGGCGCCGCCGCCACCCAAACGACGCGTTTCCAGCGGCACCAGGACGCGCAGCCCGAGCTCTCGCGGCTGCTACTGTTCAGCCGCTGCTACGACGAGTCCAAGAAGGTCAAGCAGCGGCTGTCACACGCGTTCTTTGAGCGCGAGGTCGAGCCCCTGCTGCGGGACAGA
>WBZZ01004138.1:25000-30000 GCA_019918135.1 Paulinella micropora | reverse complement strand
GGCACACTCTGCTCGCACTTCAAGACGGCTCCGTCTACGCCACGGGGTCCAACAACTGCTGCCAGCTTGGCTTGGACCCTGCCAAGCTTGGCTTAGACCATGCCAAGCTGGCTGGCATCACCTGCTATAAGCCCACGCGCCTGGAACTCAAAGACATTCGCAAGGTGGAGGCTGGCGCCTACCACTCCGTAAGTATGTATGCATGGTTTTATGTATGTATGTATGTATGTAAGTATGTATGTATGTATGCATGCGTGCATGTATGTATGTATGTATGTATGTATGTATGTATGTATGTATGCTATATATGTATGTAGGGCGCAATTAACGCACAAGGCGAAGTCTACACATGGGGAAATGGTCACTTATTTACTTCATTTACTTCATTTACTTCATTTACTTCATTTACTTCATTTACTTCATTTACTTCATTTACTTTATTTACTGTATTTACTTTTACTTTGTTTTATTTTCTTTACTTACTTTACTTACTTATTCAATTTATTTACTTCATTTACTTTATTTACTTTATTTACTTTATTTACTTTATTTATTTTATTTATTTTATTTACTTTACATATTTTATTTGCTTTATTTACTTTATTTACTTTGCTTACTTTGCTTACTTTACTTACTTTACTTACTTATTCAATTTATTTACTTCATTTACTTCATTTACTTCATTTATTTTATTTACTTTATTTACTTTATTTACTTTATTTATTTTATTTGTTTTATTTGCTTTACTTACTTTACTTACTTATTTACTTTATTTACTTTATTTACTTTATTTACTTTATTTACTTCATTTACTTTATTCACTTTGCTTATTTTATTTACTTTATTTACTTTATTTACTTTATTTACTTCATTTCCTTTGCCTAGGTCAGGATTTTCAACTCGGCAACGGGGTTTCTGCCAACCAACCTACGCCACAGCTCCAAACCAAGTGTAAGTTTTGCACACCACAGCACGAGATCGGCTTTGGCTACACGCAAGCACTGACGATGGGGGGATCCTTGACCGTGGCTCTCAGCTGGTAATTCTTCTATCTATCTATCTATCTATCTATCTATCTATCTATCTATCTATCTATCTATCTATCTATCTATCTATCTATCTATCTATCTATCTATCTATCTATCTATATCTATCTATCTATCTAGGCGGGACAAACTCAAATTCGAGCTGGGAGATATGGAGAAGCGGGAGCTCTGGATCGCAGGCACCTGGTAGGTAGGGAGGAAGGGCAGGCGGGGAGGGGGGGGGGGGGAGAGAAAAGGAGGAAGGGGAGGGAGGAGCCTGGGTAGGATAGGTAGGGAGGGAGGGCGGGAGGGTACGGAGGGTAGGGGTGGGTAGGTAGGGAGGGAGGGCGGGAGGCTACGGGTAGGGGGAGGTAGGCAGGCAGGGTAGGGTAGGGTAGGGGTGGGTAGGTAGGGAGGGAGGGCGGGAGGGTACGGGTAGGGGTAGGTAGGCAGGTAGGGTAGGTTAGGGTAGGTAGGTAGGTAGGTAGGTAGGTAGGTTGTCAGATATCTACGCAACGTACGCATGTATGTTTTTATACCTTGATTGATGTGTAGTTCGGAGTACACGGGGCTCGGCACAATACAGTCTGAGGAGGTATACATACATACATACATACATACATACATACATACATACATAAATACATACATACATACATACATACATACATACATATATATATACATACATACATAGGTCGCCTGGTCGCTCCCCCACGAGCTGTTTCTCCCCCCCGTTCCGATGCGGCCAGGGACGCACCACGTGGCCATCGCAGACGCCAAGGGGAAGCGAATGGTGAGGAAGGAGAGGAAGGGGGCTCAGAGTCTTGTGTTGCAGCAGTTTTCTAGGCCGGGCCAGTCACAGGCCGTGAAGCAAGTGGCTCTGGGCGTCGGCCACGGCGGCGTCGTTCTGCTCAAAGATGGGCATGTCTTGTTACTGGGGCAGCCGCGCAAGAAGCACCCCGCGCCCGCGACCACACCGCCAAACCTCTTGGACATGGCAGACCACACACAAGAGGCCAAGAGTCAGCAGGTAGGGCCGTGGGCAGACGGGCCGGCAGATATCCCCCGCCTGGTGCCACTGAAGCCCGTCTGGGGCGGCTGCAAAGTGGTCCAGTTGAGTTGTGGGCTAGAGTGCACGGGACTGGTGCTGGAAGATGGCTCCTTGTGGACCTGGGGCCGTGGCGTGGAGGGCCAGCTGGGTTTGGGGGAGATGGGGCGAACGGCAGATCAGGACGGCATGTACCAAGGACTGCAGGTGGAGTCACCCACGCGCGTGACGGCAGGCCTGCTGGAGCATGACGCCAAGGTGCTGTGGCTAGCCATGGGCCGCTACCACAGCGTGGTGCTGGCTCAAGTCGGGAGGCAGGTCGTTGTGCTGAGCTGCGGCAGCGACGGCGCTGCCATCTACAACATGTACCATAAACAGCTGCCGCCCGCCTTCGGCGTACTGGGGCTGGGCAACGAAGGCATTATGGGAAAGCCCGGGTTCCCAACGCTGCAGCGCGTGGCCTTCGATCCCCTAATCAACGGCGACAACCCCATACAAGTATCGGCGGGGCTAGGCCACACTTTGCTTGTGACAGAACAAGGCCAGATGTACAGCTGGGGATGGGGCTTCTTCTTTGCGCTGGGACATGGCTCCTCCCACCCGTCGGCGATTAAGAAAGTAAAGAGCCGCTGCTGTGGGTGTCTACCCTGCCCGTGCCGCCGCGGCCAACAACAGGTGGGGGTGCAAGCCGAGGAAGAGGGCAACGACCCACAGAAGAACGTGACAAAGCCCACGCGCATCCGGATTGACTGGCCCGTGGCTTCGGTCGACGCCGGGCTGATCCACTCAGCGTGTGTGACACGGGACGGTGCGCTCTTCACTTGGGGCATGGGCGGCCACGGCGCGCTTGGCCACGGATCGGGCGAGGACCAGAAAAGTCCACGGCTGGTGGAGAAATTGGCAGATCGGCCGGTGAAGCTGGCGTCGGCCGGCTCGTACCAGACGTGCGCTCTGCTCAGGAATGGACAGCTCTGGATAACAGGCAGTTCCTTGCTAGGTGCGCTGGGTTCAGGAGAGGTGCATAACAGTCAATTCAAACCACGGATCATGGGTCAGTTTCTGGGGCGTGAGAATTCTGGCGTCGCTTGTGGTAATCACCAGCTCTTGGCCTGGTGATCTCAAAGGGGTCACAACGCCTCCCAGTCAGTGAGACGACATAAGGAGGCTCAGATGTTATTTACTGGGGAAATTTAAGTGTCAAATTCATCATCAAATTTGAAGTAAGAGCCAGATTTCAGATTAGTCCGGCATTAGCGACCAGAATTCAAATGAGCTCAATTTAAGGGCTATATCCGTCCGCAACATCCGCATAATTTTGCAAGTCTTGACTACTCAGTCTCCTGTTAGGAAATAACCAACCGGCATTCAATTGAATACACCCACTGCTGTCAATTGACCTCCAAAGATTTCCGAGGTCAGTGAAGTTATTAAGACCAAAAGACTCTGGATCGGTCAATTCCAGTTTATTCAGTATCCTTTCTTTACAGACTGTTTGTCCCTTGCGAAACAATGCAAATTCTGCGAAGGAACAATGAATATTTCGATTTGGTATATAAGCCTTTTGTAGCAGTTTGTGAATTTTCAAGCCTGAGAAAAAGTAGCCAAACTTGAAACCCTGCGGTACAAAATGGGCTGCCTCTTTTCACGTTTCCGGAGGCTCACAATTTGAGATTTTGTAAAAACTACTAAAAATATCTTGACACCCGGCCGATTGCAGATTCTGAATCCGGGTGATCTGAAGAATTTATTTACATACCGTGATTGCCACCGACATATCACTCAGTGAGTCATCTTTTTTACTAAGTTATTTCTAAACGTGACCTGCGAATTGAGTCACTAACTTGAAAGACGCCTCAGTGGTAGGGGGCCCGGGGGGGGGGGGGGGGGGGTAAAAAAACATTTCATATTGTACTATTAATATTCACTCGGAATAAATATAAGATTTTTTTTCAAGTTCTTTTTCAAGTAAGTTTTTTTTTTCTTTTTTTTTTTTTTTTTTTTCATACGCGGTCAAGTTGAAACACAGTTTGAACTTCAAATTAATAGAACCCGCTTCACTCGAATGCCATATGAGGCGCCTCATGATACGTATTGATGAGTCGGGTTAGGGATGAAAGGAGTTTTTTTCACGTGACGCATTTAACACTGTTCAAGGCACAGCCCGGCGGCCCGGTTTAATACTGAATACTTGCGACCCACTCATAGTTGCAGATGTATCCGTACTAACTATGCCGGATCTAGCTACGTGTGAAGCGCCGGCTGTATCCGAGTCAGAGTAACGGTGTCGGTAGCCTGAGAGCCTTTACTTATTAATATGATCCCGGGCCAGTCAAGTTACGTGGCGGGCGGTGCTCTGCTGGCGCCTTTCTTATTAAAGCTAGAGTGTTGTAGCTATCATAGATAGGCGGATTATTATATTAATAATACTAAGTAGTCTAACAGGTCACGTTATCGAGCCTTGATTAGCGAACTCTTTGTTTAATAGAGAATACTCTGCGTTAACAGCTTTAATCATCCGCACTTAGTCTGGAAGGAGAGGCATCAGGCCTTCACCAGAAAAGTGCAAGGGTCGAAGTGCTGCAGGCAGTCGATGGGTAGGCTGAAAGCACCCACCACAAAGGTGTCTATTAATTAAGATTATTAGTTCCAACATCATCTACAAGTGACAAGTATTCGCTTGTAATCTTTGACATGAAAAAAGAAACCATAATTAAATATTAGTATTAATAAAATGATAAACAGGTGCAAGTGGAAAAGATGATGAAAAGAAAGATCGATGTGAGAACGAAAGAGGGGAAGATTAGATCACTTGAACTGGAGCAAGTGACAAGACGAGAGGAGAGTGGAGATCAGTGAGAACTAGCACAGGCTTGCATGGGCACCTGTGTTGAGGACACGTAAACGAAAATATCGTCTTAAATTAG
>WBZZ01004138.1:5000-7500 GCA_019918135.1 Paulinella micropora | reverse complement strand
CTGTAATCTTCCGCGAACTTGGCCACAACATTGACCATCTTCTGGAGCTCGGTGCGACTGTGAGCGATGAGGGCCACGTCGTCCGCGTATAGAAGTGCCTTGATGTCGTTCAGCCGCTTCACATCCGTGATCTTGAGGGCACTCGCCAGCCGATCACACAGCTCATCCATAAAGACGTTGAAGAGTGTGGGAGAGAGAGGGGACCCCTGTTGGACGCCTACACCCTCCAGTACTTCGGGGGTGAGTGCTCCATCAACTAGCACTTGCGACGAAGTCTGCTCGTAGCACCTGCGTAGCGTGCGCCAGAACTTGCCCCTTACACCCAGCTTCCAGAGCCTCTCAAATAGGCCATCTCTCCAAACAGACGGGAAAGCCTTGCGTAGATCGACGAACAGGACATACGACTCCCGCTTCTGCTGCTGACGCCCCTTCAACCTCTGCCAAAGGGTAAAGACCTGATCCGTAGTGCGACGCCCCGGGCGGAAGCCTCCCTGCTCTGGACGTAGCTTATCCGGGCCATCCACGAAGAGCGTTAGACGAGTAGCTAATAAGGACAGATACAGCTTACCAAGGCAACTAATAATCGAGATATCCCTCCAGTTGTCAGGATCCGTAGGATCCCCACCCTTGGGGATATTGACGATGATTCCCTTGCCCCAAGCTTTTGGAGTCCTCTCGGCTTCTCGAATCCAGTTGAAGTACTGCGTTAAGTAGCCATTGATGTAGGCGCCGCCATACTTGAGCATCTCGTTCTTCACTTTGTCCTCGCCACAAGCTTTGTGGTTATTCAGGGCACGTTGCCTTGCAAGGACCTCCTCTTGCGTGAACGGCTTGTCCAGCTCTTCGCAAGTGTCTTCACCTACTTCGTGCTCCTTCATAGCCCGGGCCACCTCATCTCTGAAGCGATCGTTCCAGTGGAACTGCCGCTTAGCTTCGGCTTCCTCCCACTCCAGCGAGCCTGCTTCTGCACAGCACGCCACCACAACAGCCGCACTTGCCGGATTTTCCCGTGGCTTCACCGAATTTCTCCGAAATTCCTCCCACCGAGCGACCTTTTCCGGCAGCGTACACGCCAGTGAGCCATCCTCCCTTTGCACCGGCGCGGAGACCTTCGTTCTGCGTGCCCCGCCAAGCCGCTTCGCGAGTAGCCAAAAGCGCTTTGAGGATTGTTCGCGTTGACATTTGACCGCTTCTTCCTGCACTTGCTTGAAGGAGGCGGACTTCTTGGCCCGAGTTGCCTTCCGAATTTGCTTGCGGAGCCGTAGCCAATTCAGACGGGCTTCCGCATTCGATTCATCCCTCCTGTATGCTGCGTAGGCCTCCCGGCGCTGCTGAATGAGCTCCTTTAGCTCCCCGTCGAACCAATTGTTGGTGAAACGGGGTCGTATACATCTGGAGCCAAGGACCCGGTGCGCCGCCATTCGGAAGGACTGCGCCACTCGCTCGGTGACGTCATCTACCACCCGTTGGCTGTCGGCACCACCCGATAGGTCAAGCTCAGGCAGCTGATGCACTCCAAGCTTCTGTAGGCAATGCTGGAATACGTCATCGAACTTGTCGCGTAGATAATCCAGCGCTTGCTTCGCAGCGTGATCATTACCCGAGACACCAGCACCAATAAGCTTATCAACACGAAAGGACCTGTAAGGTTTCGCAGCCCGCTTTGGCCGGCGCTGGCCGCTCCACGTCAGTTCGGCCCATACTGCCTTGTGGTCCGTATCAAGATCATCTTCGCATACTCCGAACTTTGCTCCAGATGCCAAGCCAGGCGACGCGCAGATGTAATCGAGGAGGTGCTTGCCTGTGCCCATGCCGCGCTGCTCACGCCGGGACCACCAGTAGGACCCTTCCACTGGGCACGAGAAGCCGCTCAGATTTCGCAGGCCCGTAGCGACGAGGACAGCCGCGAGTCTCTTGCCGTTCTCCGAACGTACCGGTGCTCCCTTATCATCGACCTCCCCGTGTTGACCGACGATGCCCTCCTCTTTTCGGCTGCATGCCGGCCCGAGCTTCGCGTTGGCATCCGCCACCGTGACCACAAGACCTTTGGCTCCAAAAAAAGCTATAGCTGCCTGCCAGGCCGCATACGCCTCTGACGACTCTTCTTCCTGCGTTTCCTGGGGAAAGTAGCCGTTGCCCACATAGATATCCTGAGCGCCGGTAACACCCGAGGCGATACGCAGCCACACTTGCTGCCGGTGGTCGACGGGGGCTGACACCAGGTTGCAATACGGACCAAGGAAGTTAGCAACCGCGAATAGAACCCCACCCTTGCAGCGATTTTTCTCGCTGACCTCCGCAGGTTTTCCAAAAATCCGGAATCCATCCAGGCTGCATTTGGAAAGTTGCTTCTTGCCCATGCGGTGCTCCTGAGCCCCGATGACTAGCCAGCCCTCGTGCTTGTAGAATGATGCCCATTCCGCCGTGCCTACGTTGTCGTATCCCGTTTTACCCTGCCAGTTGTGACTCGCGACGAGTAGCTTGAAGCCGGTATCGAACT
>WBZZ01004137.1:15000-53755 GCA_019918135.1 Paulinella micropora | reverse complement strand
CCGTTTTCCTTTTTGGCTTCACTGAGCTAATACAACGCATCATTCTCATTCTTGAGGACTGTGTTTGGTTGTATTACCGACTTTTTTCGAGCTATCGTTGGGGGCATTACATTTGGAGTCCACATCACTAGGATGATTTCTTTCTGCTTTGCCACACAGGCAACAGAGTGAATTTTCACTGACCTGTCTCACACGGGGACGTCAGACGAAAACAAATACTCCAACACAGCTCCCTCATAACTCCTTCACAAAACAAATAATTTGATTGGTCTCAAGCAGGTGTTTCGTACCCTCTAGCCCAATCAGTATCTGTGTGCTCACAAGGAGACATCAGATACAAACTCTCTGTCGTTCTTGCTGTTCTCACACAGAGACCAAGAAGAAGGAGGTGGACAGAAGAGTGAAGGAACACACACAAAACACAAACAAGCATAGGGACAGGAGCACAACACTCTACCCTTCTAGTTTGTGCATTTATCTGCATTATCTCACACATACGTCAGAGTATTTTTGCAAATCTCTGATCGTTTTCTAAAGGTAGGTCTGAGAACCTATCCGACCGACTGTCGACTTCTCAAGGAGAGCTTTTCTAGCTTCTCTATTACTATCTGTGTGTAGGTCCAAGTGCCTCATACTAGATACAATATAGAAAAGAAGGAGGAGAAAGTAATCTGAGTAAGGAGAACAAGAAATCGAAGAAAGTCTCAAAGACTATTTTTCTCAAACAAAAACAAACATACAAACAGTGTTTCATAGAGGACAGGGAATCTTATCCTACCCTCTCTATTAGTTTCTCTCTTCACTAGTCAATCGACTGAAGGAAGAACAGAACACAAACGAACAAAAACCAAACATAGGAGCTGACACTGTCCTCCTGTTGATCACTACTACGACATCATGTCGACAGAGACCGCCGAAGTGAGTGAATTCTCGGAGGCAGAACAAAGAAGAGAAGAAGAAGAAGCAGGAGGAGGAGGAGGAAGAGGATTGAATGAAAGAGGAGGAGGAGGAGGAGGAGATGAAGGACTAGGAGGAGTAGGAGGACGAGGAGGAGGAGGAGATGAAGGAGTAGGAGGAGGAGTAGACGAGGGCTGGGATGATGAAGCAAGAAATGGAGGAGACGAAGATGAAGGAGGATTTGAACAAGAAGAGACGGGAGGAGGATGAGCATATGGTAATCCCTTACCACCTGCCTACACGGGAGGAGGAGGACGAAAAATGATCGACTTGATTCATAGTGATGGAGAGGAGATCACAGTGGAGGAACAACAGTGGGTGCAAGACCACTATGACCTCACTAAAGAAGAGTTTGATAACAAGATGGGGGGAGAGAAGGATACCTATGTGTGGATCCCTCAGGATCAAAGAAGAGAGAAAAGTCTTGCTAAAAAGGATGTCTGTATCCTATTATCAAACACAGCACAGCTCCTCGGCAAACTGGTCTCTGATCCAGAAAAGAGAAAGAAGATACAGCATATCAAGTTTGGGGACACACACACCCACCTTGAATTACTCGATGCTATCTTTGGGGTGTACACTCAAACCCTGATTTGGGAACGTACATACGGCCCACGATGTGAGGGTTACCTCCAGTACACAAACCCAAGAGCAACGGCCAGATTCCTCGCGACTGGTCAGGAGGCAGTCGATGTAACAAAAATGAAGACCAATCTGGGTTCGAAAAACTCGAGTGGCATATTTCATTTTTTTACAATGGAAATAAAGGCCTTGGAGGAGGGGAAGGCAGAGATGGAAAAAAGCATTAAGGCAGCAGGAGAAACTCATCCTGTGATTGATGAGTTAGAGAAGACCGACAGAGTTCTGACCAAGATCAGACTGTTGATGGGTGCGTTACTGCACAAGGAGGCATGGAAGAGATGGATTCCTACCAAGGATCACTCTGTCCTTAAATCACTTAGTAACGCACCACCGGTCGCCAACAAAGCAGGTGTTGACCAATATGTGGAGAAATATAATTTTCTCAGATCTGCTTCTGAATTGGTGGCATTTATCACTCATGCTCAAAAGCTGGTGATATCTGAGAAGAAGAAGGCGAAAGAGAATGAGGAGTTCGAGAAGACGATGAGACTGGAGAGAATGAAAGCAAAAGTGAGTGGTGCAAAGACACACCCTCCGACATATTTGACCCCACCAGCTCCTGCCCCACCAGCATCTGCACCCCCGGGCTCAACTACGGTGGTGGTCACAAACACGAGAAGAAGGACAGACAGAACATCATAAATGCCTTCAAGGGAAAGAAAGGAGGAGTGGCAAGTCTCATGCTATATGCCAAGACGAGCTCAGACAAAGACTCTGATGCTTCGCTTTTGAGCAAGCTCAAAGAGATCCATGCCTGCATGAAGGCTTTTCCTTGCGACGAAACGCAGGAATACGAGGCCCTTGTTACTGTTTTTGACCAATCTCTAGTCTCGGAGGGATTTGATCTGACACAGTACAAGTTTTTGAGAAAGAAGGAGGAGATTAAGAGAAACAATGCAACAGGCCTAGACGCTCAGTGTGAACTGGCGGTGGCCACACTCATTTCATATTTTCAATCTCATGGATACCAGCATCTCTGCACTGGTACTCTCATAGGATTTGAAATCTTTGAGACAGTGGCGATGAGTTTGAGGAGTGCTGTTGGCTTGGCGGCGACCCTTACGGAGGTAGTTTCCTCCTATGGGCTATTCTATGGCCGCAAGTCGATCATCCTCTATTTCTTCTCGGCGTTACACACAGTTAACCCGAGTAAGCTTACTCAGCTCATACAAAAATGCTCGACGTTTAGCTCAGTCCGTCAGCACTGTTTCAAGAAGTGATGAGTGCATGCTCAAACATGGACTCGCTCACGGAGGCACATGACGAAGTGGTAAACAATAAGGATCCGGTCTCATACCAATGAGCATATATATAATTTTTGCAAACCTGTTTAAATATCATTAAATCTATTGATTATTGCGTGTAAAACGTTTGAATTGAGATAAAACATATTAATAACCACTTTTAGTATTAATTTTTTTTTTTACTTGACAGCGGATCAGCCTAGTATATGTACGCTAAACCGGCTAAGTAAGCTAAATTTGCATGACGCTAATCATGCAGCGATCGCTAAATACAGTCATCACTGCGTTTAAATAGTTTGAATTTATAAAACATGCTTTTAGTACATTATACAAATTTATGAGGAATCACGTTCATATAATAGTATTGTAGTTTTAGTACAAGGGAGGGGGGTGGGGGCGTCATTGCCTGGCAATCCCAGTAGATGATCTGAGTGCATTTAACTCGCGCTAGTTTGCTTAAAATGGGCATAAAAAACGAACTTACATCAAATACAAAGTAACGTACATTAAATATGACGTAAGTTCGTTCTCTACGGCCACAATGAACAGGCGATCGCGACAAAATTTGGGGTGGGACTCAATCCCTGCAGATGATCTGAGTAAAATTAAATTGCGCAGATCATTTGCGGGACTTTTGTTTTTTTTTGTTGTTTTTTTTGTGTGTTGTTTTTTGCGGAGGCCTAGGCAGGAGAAACATCATTGAATGGCTAAATTAGGCAGCGAAAGGGGGGGGGGGGTAAGCGGCAGCCAAGAAGGTAATCCTAAGCTACAACAAACAGCGCACGAAGCACTGCCAGGCGAATTCATTCGCCATCATCTTCGTCTTCATCTCCTTCCTCATCGCTTGCATCGCGATCGTCATTTTCAGGTACAGCTCCGCAATCTTCGCAACCGACAAAATACAAACGCTTTCTATTATGTACACCGCAAATATCGCATTCCCACTCGCCTGCGCTTGCTTTCTCTTCCTCCTCGCCATCTTCGTCCATCCCTGAATAGTCAACACGCTTACCTCTAGCCTGTACCTGCCTGCGTTCTTTCGCGACAGTGTCAGTGCCTTCGCCACGCTTGCGACGGGAACCTCACAAACAAGGCACAAACAACCCAAAACAATTTCAAAGCAGTTGCATCGATGCATAACAATCTTTACCTTCGGAACCGGTTTTGCGCTTCTTGACTGCTGGTGGGCTAGCATCGATATCCTTCTCACCTTTTCCCCTTCCACGCTTACCTCCCTTGCGGCCCTTAGCCTTTGGCTCATCGTGGCTCGTTGCTTCATCTAGACGCGCTCGCAACTCCGCCACTTTACCTTCTGTGGGCAAACCAATAGCCTCAAGCAATGTAACGCACTGTGCCTTGGGCACGCTACTATATTTGCCTTTGGCACGCTTCTTCTTAACTCTTTGCTTGGCCTTCAAATTGCGAAAGTACTTAATCTTCTCTTCCCTTTCCATCCCTGCTGTTGCATCGGACTGCTCCAACACAAACCCTGACTCCACGCCCGTAACCCCGCCCCTGCGGTTTGGGCACGTTTTCCCCTTTCCATGGGCAGGCTGCGGTGACTTGGTGGCCTGTGTGCAAAACTCACACCGCAGACCCGCAACATCGTCATGCCGCATATCCAGTACCACGCGCTGTGCATCACGCACATCGCTGGTGTAAGCTCCATATGTTACACCCGGCAAACTAAAGACCCTGCCAGCGTCGGTGTCCTGAGAATACTTGAAGGAGCGCAACGAGGGAAACTGCCAGCCACTGATTCCGCGAAGCTTGATCTGGTTCTTGTCCGCCCAAGCCATTATTACATCCATCTCATGCCCATATAAACGAACATTTGAATATCCGGCGTTAGAAGCAGACTCCAACCAGTCTGAAACCAGAGAAAACCCGCGGCCTTGCTCAACCTGATCTTAGTGAAAACCCTAGTCAGGTTTCTCTTAGCTCCATCACATGGATTCTACGCGTGATTTGGACAGAGCACATGCGCCTCCACATCCACACCATAAAGGCTATGATAGCACGACTCTGAATAAATAAAGGCTCTACTGGTAAAATCACCGCCGCCATCACCAGTTCGTACGCCAGGACCTGGCAGCGAAGAGAGTTCACCACTCCCCCCATCCTTCTTGCTGCGGAAGTGATAAGCCCAGGTGTAACGCGTGGTTGCCTCTGAATGCTCGCACAACATGAAGTTATGAAGGTATTCATACTTCAGCTGGCCATGCGAGTCGCGTTGAACAAGAGTAAAAAGGAGGTCGTTGATCTTTGTAACATTTTCGGAATACCAGGCAAGGTAGTCTTGATAAATGACCCACTGGCCACTCCCTGCCTCCAAACCATCAATGCGAGCCTGCACAAAGCTAACAGCAAAAATATAAGCATGAAGCCACAGCATAAATCAGAATGACGCTCTTTGACATAACTAACCTCACCGGAAGTTTGTTTCACACCTAATCTGACTATTAGATGCCACTCAAGGCACAGACAGGGCGGGCGAGAGCAAACAAGCAGCAGACTTGAGCAAAAGCAGCAGTGCTAGGCAGGCAAAAATACAAGCATGAAGCCACAACATAAATCAGAATGACGTTCTTTGACATAACTAACCTCACCGGAAGTTTGTTTCACACCTAATCCGACTATTAGATGCCACTCAAGGCCACAGACATGGCGGGCGAGAGCAAACAAGCAGCAGACTTGAGAAAAAGCAGCAGTGCTAGGCAGGCAAAAATACAAGCATGAAGCCACAGCATAAATCAGAATGACGCTCTTTGACATAACTAACCTCACCGGAAGTTTGTTTTACACCTAATCCGACTATTAGATGCCACTCAAGGCCATAGACTGGACGGGCGAGCGCAAACAGACAGCAGACTTGAGCAAAAGTGCCGGCAGGCAGTGGTGCGTGGTACTGACAGAAGAAGGCATGCCAATATGCAATCATGAATATCATCATAATTATTATCATCAGATAATTACCTACGTTGCGTTTTATACTGTCGGAAATGAATCTCACACTTGTTCTTGTTCTGCTTGAGTTGGAGAATCTTCTTGGGCTTGCGGGCAGCTCCGGTCTTAGCCTCTTCTCGCTTTAACTCAGCGCACCATTTGTCGTAATTGTCATGCCACTTGCACGGTACTGTCTTGGTAATGCACATGAACGAGACTTTCTGATCGGCCAGAATTTTGTTGAAGGTTTTTCGAGTTCGTGGTTGGTAAAAATGACTGCATTCCCGGCCACACATACCTCCGCATGTATACGCTGCCGCATTCGCCGAAACCCACTTCGTCGCCTTCAACTCAACCACAAGGGCCTCGACACTACCAGCACTTAGCACCATTTGCTTGAAGATAGTCTTGAAAAGCGTATCTGTGTAGTTATGGTGAAAACTATCTAGGTTACCGTACCAGTAAAGAGTCTCACGACCGGACTTATGGCCCATCGCCTCTAAAACTACTTTCTTGGTGATGCTTTTTTCTAAAACTGAAATTCCTTCGCGTTGTTCCTCGGCAGCTCGCTTTGATTGAAAACATCTACAGGCACAGCCTCGCCTTTTGCTGCACGCTCCTCTAGCTGCCTTTCTACACGTGCAGCTTTCGCAGCGTACTTGTTGTTGATAGAAACTCTGAAATCGTTTCACTCTTGAGAAGTCATGAGTCCCCTCATTCTTCCAACCATTTTCTGCTTGTGCGCTGCTCTAGCTGGAAGGCTTTCCAAAACACTCTTGACAGCGTTAGCGGCTGCAGCCTCTGCCTTGTTGCGCAGAAGTGCGCTGGTTTCAGGAAACATCCTCTCCCCCTCACCTGACATGAGCATTTCATGCAACGCTTTGTCATCAGGGTAGTCGTCGGCTACTTTGCGGGCTGTCCGTTGTCTTTCCTGCCATCTTCGGCCTTTTTCTAGTCGCTTTCGATGTCTAGGGCTGAGCTGAGTCTCGTCCAGACGGGCGCGGCCGCTACCGACACGCGAAACTGAATTTCGTTTGTTGGCTGGCTCGCTTTGATCATCCGAAGAGCTAGTAAACATGCTAGAAGACCGTTTTTTGGATAGAAAATCATGGTCAGAGGTTTTCTGGCGTTCCTCCTGCTTCCCAGATGGCTGGCCGGAAAGTGAAATCACGTTTAGCGAGGAATTGCCGCTACCGACACGCGAAACTGAATTTCGTTTGTTGGCTGGCTCGCTTTGAGCATCCGAAGAGCTAGTAAACAAGCTAGAAGACCGTTTCTTGGATAGAAAATCATTATTAGAGATTGTCTGGCGTTCCTCCTGCTTCCCAGCTGCCTGGCCGGAAAGTGAAATCACGTTTAGCGAGGAATTGCTGGGCAAAGCAGCAGAAACCAAGGAGCCGTCATCATCTTTGCGTATTACCTCACTCTGACGCTCAGGTTGCGTGTATGCTTTGAGAAGCCAAGACATACCTCAAATCTAGCACAAATCAACAGTGTTGTGTCACATACAAAGCCATTTTGGAATACCATTGCACTCCGTTGGGAGCGTACACGCAGTGGCACCTTAAAAAAACACGAAAACAACAATTAAGTGACATAAATAATAAGTCAAACACTAGTACCTTGCGGTGCCTTGCGCCAGAGGCGCAGGCTTTGCTGTTTACCACTAGATAAGTCTAAAACAACCAAGAATGACAATGAGAGTCGCACCACGCACGTTAACGATATGGGGAAAATATTTGCATCCACCGGTACAAATAGGCATTTCCCTCACATTTGAAAGTGCTCGCTTGAATCAGTCGGTTGTCGTCCGTAGGATCGCAACGTTATGGAAGCTTCAAGTAGCAAAAATAAAATTCGAGTTGCCTCCATCCAAAAGATTCGAGTGGACAAGTCTGATGGAGTTGTCAAGGGCTTTCTGCTGGTTAACAGCAGTGACGAGTGGCAACCGTTTGCGAGCCTGGATATTCCTCCTGATGTGTCGCGGTGCTATTGGAATCTGCCACATAATGAGGATAGGTGGTCATTCTTGAGTGACAGCTTCGTCTACAAGTACGTAGAAAGGGTCAATGTCGGGAAAAATCAGAGATTCGAAAGAAAGGAGGAAGGCCTCTTTAATGCGAGCAAGGAGGCAAGTCAAGAGCAGGGTAGTAGGAAGAGTGGCAGAAAAAGGCCTGCTCCATCTGCAGTGGTAGCTTGCTTGCTTGCTTGCTTGAATGCTTGCTTGCTTGCTTGCTTGCTTGCTTGTGTGCTTGCTTGCTTGCTTGCTCTCTTGCTTGCTCTTGCTTGCTTGCTTGCTTGCTCTCTTGCTTGTGTTGCTTGCTTGCTTGCTTGCTTGCTTGTGTTGCTTGTGTTGCTTGCTTGCTTGCTTGTCTTGCTAGTCTTGCTAGTCTTGCTTGTCTTGCTTGTCTTGCTTGCTTGCTTGCTTGCTTGTCTTGCTTGCTTGCTTGCTCTCTTGCTTGCTCTCTTGCTTGCTCTCTTGCTTGCTCTCTTGCTTGCTCTTGCTTGCTTGCGTGCTTGCTTGGTTGTGTTGCTTGTGTTGCTTGCTTGCTTGTGTTGCTTGTGTTGCTTGTGTTGCTTGTGTTGCTTGCTTGCTTGCTTGTGTTGCTTGCTTGCTTGAATGCTTGCTTGCTTGCTTGCTTGTGTTGCTTGTGTTGCTTGTGTTGCTTGCTTGCTTGCTTGCTTGCTTGTCTTGCTTGTCTTGCTTGTCTTGCTTGCTTGCTTGCTTGTCTTGCTTGTCTTGCTTGTCTTGCTTGCTTGCTTGCTCTCTTGCTTGCTTGCTTGCTTGCTTGCTTGCGTTGCTTGCTTGCTTGCTTGCTTGTGTTGCTTGTGTTGCTTGCTTTCTTGCTTTCTTGTTTGCTTGCTTGCTTGTTTGTTTGCTTGCTTGCTTGCTTGTGTTGCTTGTGTTGCTTGCTTGCTTGCTTGTCTTGCTTGTCTTGCTTGCTTGATTGCTTGATTGCTTGCTTGCTTGCTTGTTTGCTTGCTTGCTTGATTGCTTGCTTACATTTGTTCTGTTTGTTTCAGGCTGCCAAGAAGGCAACTAAGATTGCCGCTGCCCCTTCCGCTGCTGCCCCTTCTCAAGAGGTAGTCTGATTATTCACTTGTATTGATCTAGTATTACATTTGCTCTGTTTTTTTGAGGCTAATCACCCGGATGCCAAAGCACATAATAAGAAGAGGAAACCAAATGTTGCTCATTCCGCTTCTACCCCTTCTCAAGAGGTAATCTGATTATTTACTTGCATTGATCTAGTATTACATTTGCTCTGTTTGTGTGAGGCCAATCAGCCGGCTGCCAAGGCACCTAATAAGAAGAGTGAAACTGTCAAGCCAGCTAACAAGAAGAAACTAACTGCTGGAGGCCGCTTGCTTGCTGTGTCTCAAGCTAAGCTTCAGTCTTCGCAATCTTCCGCTGCTGCCTCTGCTGCAACGGTATAGTATGAGTCACTTGCATTGCTCAAGTAATACATTTGCTCTGTTTGTTTGAGGCCGCTGGAGCGCTAGCAAGCGGCACGCAAGAGGGGTCAAGTAGTCTGCTTGCTTACATACAATGAATATATTTTGTTTTTGTGCCTAGTAGCGAATATGCTGCATCACTTCACGTGCAGCAGCAGAGATCGCCCACGCAACAGAGCAGGCAAGTGCAACAACAGCTGGCATCGCTCGCCAGACTTTGCGAGCATACTAGGAACAGCGTACAAGGCGTGGTACCGGCTAATGGTGCAGACATTCAGCCAGAGAAGGCAGGCGCCGGCGATGGTGCAGCCAAGCAGCCAGCTGTAGAGAAGGACGGCGCCAGCGATGGTGCAGCCAAGCAGCCAGCTGTAGAGAAGGACGGCGCCGGCGATGGTGCATGCGCAGCCAAGCAGCCAGCTGTAGAGAAGGATGGCGCCGGCGATGGTGCAGCCAAGCAGCCAGCTGTAGAGAAGGACGGCGCCGGCGATGGTGCAGCCAAGCAGCCAGCTGTAGAGAAGGACGGCGCCGGCGATGGTGCAGCCAAGCAGCCAGCTGTAGAGAAGGACGGCGCCGGCGATGGTGCAGCCAAGCAGCCAGCTGTAGAGAAGGACGGCGCTGGCGATGGTGCAGCCAAACAGCCAGCTGCAGAGAAGAACGACGATCAGCTTCTCTCGGTTTTCTTTGCGACTGTCAGCTTTTCAGGGAAAGATACGAAGTGGCCGTCGATTCTAGTGCCACCTTACGATTGCCTTACGTATAAGTTTCCAAAGGACGCAACTAAAGAAACAAAAGCGCTCATGCAGCAAGGGTACCTGATTTTTCTTAAAGCTGCCCGTAAATTGCTTGATTGTTTTGTTCAGGATGTTGATTGTGTACCTGCCAACAGTCGACGCAGAGACCCCCTCTTATTTTGCTTTGGTCGACTCGATGTTTTGGCCTGATGCCAACACGATGTTTGAGGGTAAGCACGCAAATGAATGAGGGTGATGTTTGCTGGCCTGCTTGATTGTACATGTTTTAGGTCGGTTCGTGGGTGAGCTTATACGGCAGCAACGACGAAAATATCATCATTGTCGGGTAGGCATCATAATTTCTCGCAAGTTTGGCAGCAGTAATATAATATCATATCTAGTCCCGGCGTCTTGGTGCGTCCAGCGCCCGGCAACATCAACAAGTTCGAGATCACAGGCGCTTCACTTCTAATCGCCAGGGAAGTGGATGGTAAAGGCCGGGAAGTGAATGGGAGTGTCAAGCGTCGCTTTAAGCTGTAGTTTGTTGACTTTCTGTTTGTCAACAAGGTGGAGACAGAGAAGCTCAGGGCAGACATGGTAACGGGGGCAAAGCAGTGCATAATGCAGCAGTACATTGCTCCTTTGGTGTTGGGTCACCGGCCCCGGCTGCCCAAGTATCCCTATTGGGAGAAAAACCATGACATTCCGTGTATTAAGCAATATGTCATCGCGGACAAGCGCGGCGATTCCTCGGTGTCAACGCATTCCCTTGGCTCCGTCGGGCGTGATGATGATACCTCGGAGTGCATGAGGTAATAACTAATACCTTATTTTTATTTGGAACCTCATTAATGATTCATTGTTGTATAGTTTGAACGGCAGCCACCGGTTAGACTTTGACTCCGATGCCGCTTATGAGCATTATGATTGGCGGTCATCTTGATATCATTTAATTTTGCCATGCGCCATTAGTTCCACGTGCACGTACATGCCATGGGTTATGCATTGTCTTGCAAGGCGTATCAAAGCGGATGAAGATGGGCTCGACGCGGACGACTTGTACACTCCTGAAGCCACTGCTGAGGCGGACGAGACTAATAGTTCCGAAAATAGTGAGTCAGAAGAAGAGGAGGCGGACGAGAGACCTGATACTTCTGGTACTAGTACTTGTACCCCAGTGAAGCCTGAGCACCAACCTACAAGGTTCTTCATTTATTTTACAAACGTGCTTGCAGTCATATGTATGTTTGCAGCATGCTGCTTACCCCATCATCGTCCGACGCGGCGGCCTCTGCTGCTCGTAAGGCTGGAGCGGCTCCCACCTGCCAAAAAAAAAAATGGAAGCAGCCGATGCAAGGTCCCTCATTCATTGTAGTCTCTTTTTGTGCTTGCAGTCATACGTTCCTGTTTGCTGCAGCAGGAACACGCCGCCAGCACCAACCGACCCGGCGGCCGATGCTGCTAGTAAGGCTGGCGCAGCGACTCCCACCGGCCAAAAGACAAAATTGGCAGCCGCTGACGCAAGGTCCCTCATTGATTGTAGTATCTTTTTGTGCTTGCAGTCATACGTTCCTGTTTGCTGCAGCAGTAACACGCCGCCAGCAACGACCGACACGGCGGCCGATGCCGCTAGCATCCTTCTCAGCTTTTCTCGTAAGACTGATGCCGCTACTGGTGCAGCGACTCCCACCGGGCAAAAAAAAACGAAAGCCGCTGATGCAAGGTCCCTCATGTATTCTCTTTTTGTGCTTGCGCATGCAGTCATACGTTCCTGTTTGCTGCAGCAAGACGTCGCTACCGTCAGTGACATCGGGCCGTGTTACTCCCAGAAGGGTAAGTACGCTATCGAAATTTTCTATTTCAATTCTCGATCGCACTTCCGGTTGCGACGAGAATGATATCAGCGGAATGGAAACACCTACAGTTTGGATCAAGCCGGAAAACACAGGGAAACTGGGCGATGTGGCAGTACGCGAAGGTAACTACTTCGATGGGCGCCAAGCTCCACTTCTACAATTTTGGTGCAAGTGTGTGGACAAGGAGGAAGATCCCGAAACTTTCAAGACAGTGCTCAGTAATCCTGGCAGCAATTGCATGCAAATCCGCAACAAGCTCTGGTACGTGACGAGCGAGATGCGATCGCAGCTCATTGCCGGCAAAAAGTCAGCCAACAACGCCGGGGGTCTGTTGAACCACGCGCATGCCGGCTTTGACAACGTCACGTTTGTTGTCCGCAAGGGATTCGATTACCCAATTGCCCAGGCGCTCACTAACATCGAGGTGGGGGCTATACCGTATTTAAACTTCGGGGTCCTGTATTGGACCAAGCATCCGAAGGCTAAAATTCCTCAAATATTACCTGCAGGCTTCGGCAAGGTACTAATATTATTATGTCTGTGTCTATATATGTGTTTAATGTTGCTTGTACAGGATGGCAAGCTCAAGTGGTTTGATGTACCTAAGGCCAGCAAAGGGGTCAGTCACTATGCTTGAGTGAATAGTAGAATTCGCTTTGCTGTGTTAGGTAGATGTGCCCGTGAAGGAAACCAAGAACCCACCAAAAAGTAACACTGACGGCCATTGTGATAAGCGGGCCAAGGGGGGGAACGTAAATCACAATAAGTTAAAGTGCCGTTGTTTTGCCTGCAAAGCTTTTCGCCGTGCAAACGACATTCCTGATCCAGCATCTCGCAAGGAAATGGCAGCAGCTGGCAAGTCTCGTTCCTCGCGCCGCGGCCGGGCAAAGTTGTCTCCTTGCAGATCTCGCAGTCCGTCGCCTGTCAAGGACACTGAGGGTGCAAGCCTGGAGGAGGAGGAGGAGGAGGAGGACGAAAGCCTGACTGACACTCATACTGAGGGTGCAAGCGCTAGCACGTCGGTCACAGGGGATAAGACTCCGCGAGGAGGTCGTAAGCAGTCTACGCGAGGTGGACTTAAGCCGCCTAAGGTAGTTCAGCCAAGCAAACAGCCAGAGCCAGAGCGCAAGCAACAAGAGCGCAAGTGCGGCCCAGGCTGCCGGTGCCCTCTTTGTGACCCGCATGGTGAAGGTTGCGAATGCGGGAGGTCAACTTGTCAGCCTGAGCTCAATCGCGAGGAGTCTGAGGACGTTGGTCCTATTAAGACGTCTACGCGAGGTGGTCCTAGGCAGCCTAAGGTAGTTGAGCCAAGCCCAGAGCCAGAGTGCAAGCAGGGAGAGCGCAAGTGCGGCCCGGGCTGCCGGTGCACTGTTTGTGACCCGCATGGTGAAACTTGCGAATGCGGGAGGTCAACTTGTCAGCCGCCCAATAAGCAAGCCACCGGTCAAGCAAGCAACCAATCAAGCAACACGCAAGCCACCAATCCATCGCAAGCAAGCAATCAATCAAGCAATGAAGCCAGACATCGGGTTAGGAACGGAGAAGAAACTGACGAGTTGGAACTTGCGTTGAGTGGCAATGGTGGCAACCAGTCTGCATTGCTAAATGCACTGCGTGGGCGGAACACGAGTGGGAGCGGCAGAGGCAACTTTTCGCCTTTTGCAGCGTATCTGGCGTATCAAACTTCACAAAATACAAACGCTTTCTACACGTTTTTAGCTTCGGTGTAATGCGGTCATCGCGGTCAGTGTTGGTACATCGCGGTCAGTGTTGGTGGTAGTTCATGTGTGTTCATTAAAAAAATTTTCAACTGAAAGAATAGGGCTGACACGTGCAATGTGTTTGACGTTTTGTTTATGAACTTGTACGTATCAGTTTCCTTCTTCAACAGACAGCATGTTCTTGCATGCAGAACACCTGTCCGTAAGACTGTCAGCAAAATTACAGGATCAATAAGTAATTTTTTGAAATCATTAAACATCTATTCATATCTTTATAAAAAATTTTTAGCTGTAAAACTAATTAATACGCTTGGAAATTAATAAAATTAATTGAAAAAAGTGTTTCTGTAATTCTATTGCAATGCTAGGCAAAGTCTCATGGTCTTAAGACCATGAGACCTTTGGATCCTTATTATTTACCACTTCGTCATACGGCACAGGCAGGCGGTGTACCCGTTGGCGCACAAGCCACGTACACAAACAGAGTTGCCGGTTGGAAGAGACAGAGAGAGCCAGACCTGAAGACCGCATGTTGGAGGTGGTTCGCGGGCTTGCAGTGTAAGGCACAGATGGAGAACAGAGACTGCTCTTTCAATCATGATAGGCAGAACCCAACAGCAAGGGCAAATTTTCTGAGCAGGACGGAAGGCAAGGAACCGGGCCTTTTCAATATGCTTCAGATTGCCGCTGCGAACGAAGGTTGGTATGCCAATATGTGTGATGATGAGGAGTTACGAGAGGCAACATCATTACCTACATGAAGAGGATGAAGGAGAAGAAGGAGGAAAGGGAGAGACAAAAGAACTTAAAGGCCTCTCAAAGAGGACGAGGAGGAGGAGCAGGAGCAGGAGGACGAGGAGGAGGAGCAGGAGGAGGACGAGGAGGAGGAACATGGAGAGGAGCCTCGAGGTGGCAAGGAACCTCTCAGAGAGGAAGAGGAGGAGGTCGGGGATATACCCCTTATGGAGGGAGAGCTGTTCGAGCTCCAGCCCCCCCACCCAGAGGAGGAGGAGGCTCGTGGGCAAGCTCCAACCCGAATTTCGGTCGAGCTCAGGCCTACAACACTGCCTCGGAGACCGATACGTCATCCTACCCGGACACTACTCAAGGTAATCGTTTCGAGGTGGTGGAATGACTGGAGGGGGGAGAAAAGAGGAAGGAGAAGACTGTGAAGTTTAACCCTAAAGTCACAGTGCTTTCTAATGCTGTTGTGCAGAATGGGCCAACGCTTCCTCAATCTGAATACAAAGATGTGGGTACACAGAGACTGCAGCCCCAAGGTAGTCTCATATCCGTTCATACATCACGGCTACCAATGATAACTGATGCAAATAGGAAGGCGAGACTTGCGATGGAGGCGAGGAGGCCAATGGCAGGCGTATTGCCTCGGCCAAGCAAACAACCACGAACAGACTCAATGTCTACGGTCGCGGCGGGTGGCGAGCAAAAAGACAATGTGTGTACTCAAGTGCCACAAGACAATGTCGCTCACATAGTAAACGCACCAGTACCGCAGAATAATAAAAATGTTAATGAGGTGAAGCAGGAGGAGAAGAAGGAGGAGTTGAAAAACTTAGAGACAAGACTCCAAAATTTGGAACGTAAAGTTCTTGTTCTCGCAGTCAATATACACAGGCCCGATGCTCTGTGTTATACGGAACTTTATTGTGAAACATTGAAGACAATATCAAAAGTTGGTAATGATACGATGGCGAATATTAATATTGTCGGCCGGAAGTTTTTTAATCGATACCGGGACTGGGTGGACGGAAATATGAAAAATTCGACTGGCACTCTGAAGGGAGTGGGTAGCCGGACGGTCATCACGGGAATCATCACACTGACCTTTAAATTAAAATCCGCATGAGTATACCGCATGGACCTTTATGTCGTCCGGTTACCACGGGTCAATATTACTATCGTATGACCAATTGGCTACGATGGGGGCTGTGATTGATTGATTGCGGCGCACGGCGAGTGATATATGGAGTAAAAAGAGGAGAAAAGAACGATATTGATCCCTTCAACGCTACTGACTCTTATGAGGCTTATGAGCTGAGTCTAGCGACGGATCACAAAAAGATGGCCATCGCACATGAGGCACTTGAGGTGTACGTTCACCCCCATGTCGTAAGACCGGATGAGCTGTCCTGGACCGACAATTGGGAATCCCAAGTGTGCACTGTCACAGTTCCGACATGCCATTGGGACAAAAAGTCTATTGATGACTTAATCGAGAAGCGAAAGGAGGAGATTATATGTGTCGCACAAAGAAGCCTGTCGTTGGCGAGATTCGCGGAAGGAGTAGGAACAGATGTCCATATTACTAACGGATACTGTTTCCATGCGAAAGTAGGAGAAGAAAAAAGGGAGGCGTTTGTACCAAGGAGAACGGGGCGAATCCCGGATACTCCACCAGAAACTATTAAAAGTTTTATTACTGATTTCTGGGGTGACGAGCCCACGTGGCCGCGTTCACTGTCTGAAGTGAAGAAATGCTTACGGACTTTATTCGAAAATAATAAGCAGTATACTATTATCCTGCCATATAATGAGAAGGCGATATGGGCGCAGGAAATAAGGGACCGGCTTATTGATCATCCTATACCGGTACCCTCTCGCAAGCAACAGCTAGGTATGGGAACTCGTGAGCAGAGCAGTGCATACAAGCGGAAGCTCAGAGACCTCGATAAGTTGAAATTGATACCGCAAGCATTCACATGCTTTGATGGTTTTTACACCCGTAAAGCTCCTTTGCAATACGCGAGACTCATTGACATGCTGGTGGAGCTCGGTAAAGATGATGAGCCGGACATGGTCACGTATGAAAAGACGGGCCTAGATGATGTCTCGGAAGAGGACTTAGGCTTGGAGGAGGACAGAGAACCCCTCAAGCAACATAAGCAGATGTCTGATGAAGATTTTCAAGCGGCGGCGCGGAAAATATTGGAAGAAGGAGTAGGCACGGAGAAGGAGAAGGAGCTTTTAAAAGCCAAATTAGAGGCGAACAAGGAATTTTTGACCCTCCACATGCAGGTGGTGTCAAGCCTGAAGATTTCACTGCGGTTATTTACAAAATACCGGGTGCGGAGCCGTCACCGGCACTACGAAGGGCGAATTTGAGTATACATGAGGCGAAGATAGCGGAGGAGCTAGCAAGACAGCTGCTCAATGAGGACTTTATTGAGAGATCAACATCTCCAATAGTCTCACAACCGAGAATAGTGCCGAAGCCAGGAGGAGAATGGCGCCTGACAGTTAACTATGCTCGTGTTAACAAGGTGCTGGAGGAAGAGAGAAATCCTCTCCCGACATTAGAAGAAGGAAGGAGAGTACTGCGGAATGCAAAATTCTATTTGGTCATTGACCTTAAGAATGGCTTCTGGCAGATACCACTGGAGGAAAAGTCCAGATGGCTGACGGCGTTTGTGGTGGGTATGGAAATATACCAATAGAAAGTGCTTCCGATGGGCCTCAAGCAAGCCCCAGGACTTTTCCAGAAGGCGATGCAGAAGATGTTGAGCAGTCAGTACGATGATTTGTCTGACGGAGGCTTTATGAGAAGGCGGGGACAGCAGGCGGGAGAATATGCATTTTGCTATATCGATGACATTATCGTATACTCTAACACAATGGAGGAGCATATCGATCATTTGTCCGATATATTCAGGCGCATCGGAGCTTTTGGCCTGAAGTGCAATTTAAAGAAGTGTCAACTTGCCAAGACGAGTGTGACATACTTAGGGTACGACATCTCCCATAATCGAGTCTCGATATCCAAAGAGAAGAGGGAGGAGATTATGAATCGACCGATACCAAAGAACCGCACTGAATTGCACTCATTCCTTGCGATGGCGCAATACTATAGCCAGTTTATACCCGATTGGGGTGCAACACGGGCTAAGTTGGAGAAAATGATAGATTTTGGAGACTTTGAGAAGTGGGGCGAAGAGGCTTTGCAAGCGTTTCATGCGCTCAAAGATCTTATTTATAAAGACCCGAAAGACGGAGGACTGGTGTTAACGATGCCTGACTTTACGAAACAATTCGTAGTCGATACAGACGCATCTAAGTTTGCGATTGGGGCTGTATTACAACAAGAGGATGAGGAGAAGAAATTACGCCCAATCATGTTTATTAGTAGGAAGTTGTGTGCGGCGGAGAGAAACTATTGCACAAGGCAAAGAGAGGCGTTGGCGGTAGTATGGGCCCTCAAGAGGCTCAGAGAGTATTTGTGGGGAGGACCTCAATTTATTGTCAGAACTGATCATCATAACCTGTTATGGTTGATGAATCATGAACAGACACGACGGCTGGCGCGGTGGCAAGCGTTCTTGTCTTGTTTCGATTTTACAATGGTCCATCTACCGGGAAAGCGAAATGTGGTCGCTGATAGCCTCTCTAGGCTAGAGTTTAACTCAGAAGTATCGGCGTTGGTGTCCACGGTGGAGATGGAAGACTTGTTCACTGACAAGGTGTATGAGGTCAGCCACATTGAGGCGATGGAGATGGCGAGTGGAGTCCGATATGACCGCACAGGTCTACGGTACAGTCCAGAAGGCCCGGATCACGGGATATGTTGTGAGCTACATACCCAGGAGGACGTTGAGTGGTTCTATGAGGTATATGAGAATGCGAAGGCGAACATAAGAGAGGAAGTGGAGACGCAGGATGTTTATGCGGAGCCTCCTCAAGAGCGGAGAAGTGACCTAGACGATGACCCGGAAAGAATCGGGATACGGCTAGAAGATGGTACTATCCATATAGCCTCGCCTACCGCATGGAGGCAACAACAGGCTCAAGATCCGGATTTTAAGGAACTCATACAATTATATCAGAACTCGGATGAGCTGAAGATGACGAAAGCGATCAAAAATCAGATGAAGGAGATGGGATGGAGAGATGGTCTACTGTGGTACAAGGGCCTTCACGGTCGCTATGCGTCACAGCCGGACAAATGGACCCTTTGGGTACCAGAGAGTCTGAGACGATTTATATTTGTCGCAGCCCACAATTGGCCACTTTTGGCGCATCCGGGTCGACAACGAACTCACATGTTCGTAGCGAGGCGATTCTGGTGGAAGAAGATGAAGGAGGAGATAGATCAGGCGGTGGATGCATGCATCCCGTGCAAGATAAACAAAACACCACTGAAGGCAAATTTCGGCCTGATTGGCGAATTTCCTCTTCATGCGGGGATGTTTGAGTTTATACACCTTGATCATGTGGGACCTTTCCCTGAATCGAAGGATAGTTACAAATACCTCCTCACGGCTATTGACAGAGCCACCAACTATGTGTGGATCATCCCTGTCGAAGACGTTACCGGCAAGACGACGGCAGAGGCGCTGATCGATAGGATCATCTCACAGATCGGAGTACCAAGAAAGATATGTTCTGATCGAGGCTCGGACTTTAATAACGAGGTCATCGACAAACTATCTAAATTTTACGGGATGAACTGGCAATATGTTACTGCCTATAACCCGCGAGCAAATGGGAAAATCGAGCGGGTACACAGACCCCTCAAAGCCTCACTAAAGATGTATTGCACGAAGAAGGAGGATCAAAGAGCATGGGTCGAGGCAGCACCATCATTTGCGTTTGCAATGAACTGTCTACCCTCTACAGCGTTAGGAGGCTCGAAGAGCTCAATCTCGCCATATCAGTTAGTATATGGGCGTGAGCCTGATATCCCGACTTCGCTCCTTCACCCAAAAGACACTTGGGCGGATGCGGATGAGTTGTTTGGGATGAGACTTAGAGTGAAGATGGAGGCGGAACAAATAGTCAGGGCGCATAGAGAGGCGGAGCGCCGAAAGACTGACTCTGAAGGGGTGCGACAAGCGCACTTGGATCAGATCAAATTCCAGGTCGGGGATATTGTACTGTTGTATCATCCTCAGGTCCCGAAAGGAGTCAGCTCTAAGCTGTTCACTCACTGGAAAGGACCTTATCAGATTATGGAACAGACGGGACCTCTGAACTACAAGATCAGGGGTAGACGGAAGGTGCAAATTGTGAATGCAAGAAGGCTGATTAAGTATGATCCCTTCTTATTGGAAGATGAATCAGTTGAGGAGGCGTTAAAACGGAGAAAGATGATTGCACAGAGGTGCCGCCCATCCACAAGGAGGCTGGCATAGACCAAGACGATGCTTATCGGGCACCGATAGCTGAGAAGGAGGAGAGTGAGGTGGACAGTAAGGAGAAGACTGGCCGCATAAGCGCGGTGGGGACTCAGTCTAAGTCTCCGCGAGAGCATAGCGGAAAGAAGGAGAAGATCACAGAGGCGCAGCTAAGAGGAGCGCGGAATGATCTTATCAACGACCAACCGAGGAAGGCGATGAGGTCGATGGGATCAAAGGACGTCCACCAGGAGGAGGAGGAGACTGACACTGACCCAAACGCGGGCAACGTTGAAATTGTCCATGAGCGATGGAAGGAAGGCGATGCGATAGCAACCATCGCATGGGTGAAAGATGCTTTCTATCTGATGAGACCAATGACACTCTCTCAGACTTATACTTGATGCGGGTCGTGGCGGTCCCACGACAGATGCGTGTCACACGGACACTCAAAATATCATCAGCCGCAAAAATAGTACAACCGACACTCCAGTTTTGGAGAAATATGGATCCGGTTGAGGATCCAAAGGCAAGACATTATCTGCCAGTATATAAAGACGCAAAAAGTCTCGAGACATGGGATAATACAATTATTCCCAGAGACAAGGATTACACTGCGTGGACCATTCAGACACTGCCAAGAGGAGTGCTTGATATCCCTTTTGAATTATCGTTGGGCGGAATCCCTAATAAGATCTGGGACATTCTCGAACAGTCAAAGTTCGATCTGACTTTTGTTGGTGGTCCTCCACCAGGTAAAGAAATCCGCGCCAGACGACGAAGGCAGTAACAAGGAAACTATTTTTCTTTATGTGTCTCAAACAAACTGGTTGATTGCCCACTGCGTATCATGATTTGATCATGCATCATCAGTTATCAATATGAATATTAAAAAGACTCAGTGATATAACTTGGCATTCGATCGCAGCATACGAGTGCGAAAGGTCGATCGACGATGATACTACACGGTATACGGGGATCGCTAGTGTATTGAGCGATGGTGTTCCCGGGTATGACCCTTTCCAAGTCCTGGGATGATGTTCTCGAAAATGAAATGTTCTCTGAAACTTTCATTAAATTATTTTTTACGATAGATTATATACTGTCGTACCTGAGGACGGTCAATCTCTACTTGTGTCGGTATATCGCAGGGTCGGGTACATACACCTCGACTTCGGATATAGCTATTAGGACTGGCCCCTAATACTATATCATAGGATATCCGCCTTATACAAGTGTATGTCATTAAAAAATACAATGTACT
Source organism: Paulinella micropora (assembly GCA_019918135.1). Taxonomy (NCBI): domain Eukaryota; phylum Cercozoa; class Imbricatea; order Euglyphida; family Paulinellidae; genus Paulinella; species Paulinella micropora. The sequence continues at coordinate 32,810 of WBZZ01004137.1, read as the reverse complement.
AACGATCTCCCTGTGAATAATAATAATAATAATAATAATAATAATAATAATAATAATAGTGTGTATCTCCTGCCAATTGCTGAGCCAAAAGGCCATGTGCATCCAGTCCTCCATTCCATAAGGAAAGTCTCCACACCAATCGGTGGAATAAAGGAAGTGACGGCATAGAACATTACTCTAGGAGCTTTATACCAATCAGCCCATGGAAAGGACCGATGGCCTATGTACTCCCTAATAATAATAATAATAATAATAATAATAATAATAATAATAATAATAATAATAATAATAATAATAATAATAATAATAGTGCTTCTCTGTCAATGGCTGATGCATTTCTGCACATGCGCCTCCATCGTCTCACCCGTGAGGGGAGTACGAAGAATTGACGATAAGCTCTAATGACACCCCCGCAAGGGCAGTTCCAACACTTCCAGACGGGCCGGTATGTTCAATGAAAATACTGGTCCAGAAATAGACCGGTATGTTCAATGAAAATACTGGTGGCACCGACGGGAATCGAACTGGCGACAGGGCTCAGATGGTAGAACTTGACCACTGGGCTATCACGGTGTCCAAATAATAATAATAATAATAATAATAATAATAATAATAATAATAATGATAATGATAATGATAAGAAGAAGAAGATCAAAGGGGGAATCGTACTACATCACCACGTTGCTTGTATTTTTTTATTGGTAGTACGTTTGTTCTTGACATACTGCAGAGAGAAAAAAAAAAAAAAAGAGATTGAGGGGAAGGAGTTCAAAAATCTACAAGAATGGCTGGAGAATCCGCTTTGACGTGCCGTATGAGGATATATTTATCGCGTCTATCCGTGGGTCGATGCGCTGTGTGGCATGACTCAATAGCGCATACTATTTGCAGAAAGAAATCAGAAGGTGTATGACGAAAATGCTATTTCCGTCATAAAATCGGGAGGGGTACTGTAGGCATCACCCCCCGGATAGCCGGTAAATAATAATAATAATGATAATAATAATAATAATAATAATAATAATAATAATAATAATAATAATAATAATAATAATAATAATAATAATAATAATAATAATAATAATAATAATAATAATAGGAATAATATTGCTACTACTACCCTTTCTTCGGTTGTCAATGAATAGATGTCTGGTGACAATTTGTCGGACTTAGCTTTCAACGATGAAGCTCTTCTTGGTAAGTGAGTGAGAGAGTGAGAGAAAGAGAGAGTTAGGCAGAGAAATAGAAAGTGATAGGGGGGGGGGGGAGGGAGAGAGAGAGAGAGAGAGAGAGAGAACATCATAGATAGATAGGTAGTCGTCTGAGAGAATATTAAGTAGAGTGAATGAATGAATTTGTGCGTGTGCTGTTTCAGCTGCTGTTTCAGATGAAGCAAAATCCGGATCAAGTGGAGAAGTTGAGAAGGAGCAGCAGAAGGAGAAGGAGAAGACTCCTTCTCCTTCTTCTCCTTCTCCTCCTGCTCCTTCTTCTCCTGCTCAGCAGGAGTTGAAGGAGAAGAAGGAGCAGGAGGAGAAGGAGGAGAAGGAGAAGGAGGAGAAGGAGAAGGAGGAGAAGGAGAAGGAGAAGAAGGAGCAAGAGGAGAAGGAGAAGAAGGAGCAGGAGGAGAAGGAGAATGAGAAGGAGGAAAAGGAGAAGGAGAAGGAGAAGAAGGAGAAGGAGAAGGAGAAGGAGAAGAAGGAGCAGGAAGAGAAGGAGACGAAGGAAGAGAAGGACAAGAAGGAGAAGGAGGAGAAGGAGAGGGAGAGGGAGGAGAGGGAACAGAAGGCGAACGAGAAGGTGAATGAAGATGATCCGGTGCAGCTAGCTGTTGTTGCAAGAATGCCAAAAGGAGTGTTAAGCTACTGGGTGGCTAGCGTCACGCTTGCATCCGGCAATCAAAAAGAAGTCATGCATGCTGAAAGATGCTGGAGGATTTGCAAACCAACGGACGGTGTCAGCATCAGTGAACACAAGCGCTACACAGAACAAGCGTGGAAAGATGATTTTCTTTCTGGCCAAGAGGTTTGTTTGCAATTCAAGAAGAAGCCAAAAAAATCTAGCGGTTGGCGCGTAGCAAGGTTTGATGTACAGTTGCAGGACACAGGAAAGTACAATACTTTGGCTGTTTGGTTCTATCACGAGGCCGACCGCCAAAAGTTTTTAGGACTTCCTTCGATAATGTCACATCAAATGTGCTCGTGCGATGGATGAAACAGCAAGCGCTAGGGCTGCGCCTCTGAGTCTCACCGAGGAATGGATGAATGCTGACGATTTTCAACAAGATGCGTGCACCGATAAAGATAAACGTCGTGGTGGGCGGGCCGCGCGCGCGGAGAAGCCATCAACGGATAACGATTCCGCAGAGACTGAAAGTGATTCGTATACTACGAAATCGCACTCGGAATCCACTGAGTCATTAGCGAGCGTCAGAGGCAAAAGAAAAAGAAGTGCTACGAGAGGAGAGAAGGGACAGAGAAGAGAGAAGGGACAGAAAGGAGAGAAGGGACAGAAAGGAGAAAGGGGACAGAAAGGAGAAAGGGGACAGAAAGGAGAAAGGGGAGAGCAAGGAGAAAAGGGACAGAAACGAGAAAGGGGACAGAAAGGAGAAAGAGGAGAACCGGGACCAGCGGGTGCATCAGCGCCAGCCGAGCAGAATCAAAATTATCATGAGTTTGCAAAGCTAATAGCAGGTACTTTGGAGAGAGTAGCTTTGGCAGCGTAACAGGTAGTGTCAGTCGGCTTGCAGGTGCCTCAGCTTCCGAGTCAGAAGACCTGCCCGCAAAAAAGTCAAAGATTGAATGCGGGTTTGAATCCAGTACATGTGACGACATCAAACTTGTGCTGAGTCAAGCGATTGTAAAATGCCGAAAGGTGGAGGATGGGGAGAAAGTTCTTGCAAAGCTTCTAAGAGTAGACGGACTTTCTGCAAGGCAATCAACACACATACAGTCGATTTGGTGGGATGTGAAAGCTACATCTCCAGATGTTCTTATTAATTTTTCAAAAGTAAGAGAGCTTTGGGTTGAGAAAAATCAAAATGATTTTTTTTAGAAGTTATTCTATAACAAAGAAATACTTAATTACTAGTAACAATAATTAGCTAAAAATTTAATCTTAAATTATTTGAAGTTTGTGAACTTAACTTTCCTTGCCGCGAGGGAGGAGGAGGGGGGGGGGGGGGGGGGGGGGAACTGATGACGGCTAGTGTACACCGCAGGCTACGCAGCAGTGACCTGCTGTCAGAAAAAACTATTTAAGCTAACGTTTAAGTTATTAGTAATATTGTTATTAATTTAAGAAATTCAATTTCCATAAATGAAGATGGATTCAGAACCGGTGCAGACGTCAGTTTGACAATTAGGTTTGGCAGTACACAACTATTTAAAATGACATCGCCTCATGACTTCTCAGTGCTTTTGCAATTTACATAGTCTGCAACGTGACCGTAAGTATATAAATCCTTTTTTCCCCAAGTAAGTATGGGTAAGTATGTCGCATGATAATGCCGCGAGTCATCGGTTGTGAGCCAGGCTGATCTCCCAACAGCCCTCTTGGAAGCCAACTGAGCAGCGGCTGCAGCTGTTTGAGGCTTTCCTAGGCTGCCCGAGACATTCTGAGGCTGTTTGAAGGCTGGCGGTCGGACTTGACTTACCTGTACTTGGAATCAGTTTTTAAAATCTAGTGCTACCGCTCACCGAAATTGGAGTCTTCTGAACTGAATTTCTGTTGAATCTCAGGCCTCTCCGAACCCCCGCCTAGTGGAAATAATGCCACGGTTTAATAACTCACTGTGACTTACGTTCTAATGGCACGTGTTAAAACATTCGTTAATCATGCCAATTGCTCTAGCTTGATCTGCTATTCAACCGAAAGCCTTCGACAGACAAGACGGTTTGAGAGTTTGAAATTATAATTGAAGAACGCTTCAAGTGCCGCGAAGTTTTCGTATTGTGGACATCACCCCCCGAATTATCCGGTAAAAAACTTATTTATAGATTTCGTCTGGCCGGACACGTCTGAAATGCCAATTTGATCCTGGTCTTTTGGCTGCTTTTTGTCTTTGCTTCACTGAGCTAATATAACGAGACATCATTCTCTTTTTTGAGGACTGTGTTTGGTTATATTACCGACTTACTCTTCCATTGAGCTATCGTTGGGGATAGTACATTTGGAGTCCATAGCTAAAGGCTAATTTCTTTTCTGATCTGTCGCACAGACATCAGATAAACACAAATTTATTTTTGGCTGATCTGTCGCACAGACATCAGACGAAAACAAACACTCCTACTCATCCTCAAACAAAAAAAAACTTACAAACAAGCGATCAATTTGTCACAAGCTGGCATAACCTTTAGCCCTTGTGCACATTTGGCTTCTGTGTGCTCTTCTACAAGACACCAGACCACACCTACTCCACTCCCTCTTGCTGCTTGCATAAAGCCAAGTAGGACAAGTGCGAAACAAACATCAGACAAACACACAGACAGAGGAAAAACGAGCAAAGCACTCCCACTCCCTGTTCTGAACCATTTTCCTTGCATTTTCTCTGCAGAAACCAGAGGAGATTACACTGGCATCTCTCACACAAGAGCAAGACAAATATCGAAGCACTGTCCGACGACAGACTGACTTCTACAAAACAGCTCTTTTGACCAAACTATCGTTATCTCTGTGTAGGGCCTGACGCCCCATAACTATTTCAACAGAGAAAAGGAAGAAGGAGAAGAAGGTTGCATAGAGTGATAAGAATAACAGAGGAAAAAAAAAAAAAGCAGACGTGACTCTCATAACATAAGATGGAAGACGAGAATGAGCAGGCTGGTGTGACACCAACTGATTATGGTCCTAGTGAGGGAGGAGAGGAGCAGGAGACTCAGTACTCAGAAGAGAGGGGGGATAGAGATGGAGAGGAGAGAGAGGAGTATACGTATACAGCCGATGTAGAGTCGACAGGGGGGGGGGGGGGGGGTAATGCACAAGAAGCGAGTGCAGGTCAGACTGGAGGATCTCCACTGACAGAGGCAGAGAGAGAGATGGAGGATGTTGGCCAGAATATCCCAAATACATGGGAACAGTTGGCTACATATGATGATGAAGAGTCCTTCTTCCTTAACTACCCAACCTATTATAAAACACACATTTACATTCCTTACGAGAAAAGGAATAGACCAGGACAAGGTCAAAGCAACCTCCTGATCGAAATTCCCGGCCTTGCGAAGCCTCTCTTCAACAAAGTGAGGTTTGAGCACGAAAGAGTGCCATTGCAGGATATCAAGTATGGCGACACTCTTACACTGTGCGACATATACGATATATCTGCAACACTCTACGCTGCTGTGCTCGTTGCGGAATTTTATGAACGCACAAACATACAGTGGAAAAATAAACGCACAACTGCAGCATGGCTGTCTGTCTGTGGTGTCCCCACTGATATCAAGAATCTAGAAAGAAAGTTCGAAGGTAGAAACCAAAGTGGCATTGAGTTTGCCCTTGAGGCTTTTGTAACTGCCTTCACACGGGCTTACAACGAAATGTACAAAGCACTGAAAGACAACACAAGGCAACATCCTGTGTACGAGGAAGTTGACCAGTCTTGTCAGGTGCTTGAACGCCTCACACAACTCCATAAGGGCCTCTTTGAGGGGAAGGAGCAAAAACCAACAATGGGCCCACACGAAGAATCACACTCTCATTAAAGGCCCTCTCACAACAATCCCAAATAATAACAGAGCTGATAAGTCTTCCATGAGAGAAAAGGCACACTTCCTCTCTAGTGCCACAGGGCTTGCACAGTTCGTGACTCATCTAGCACGACAGGTGAAAGAAGAAGAGACGAGACAGAAAGAGGAGAAGGAGCAGAAGGAGAAGATAGATGTGGCAATGGCAGTAGCACGGGTGGCTCCACAGCCAACGGCTCCACCTACCACATCTAACCCAGCTCCCAAGAAAGCAGGAGGAGGACCCACAGGAGGAGGACCCCAAGGGGGAGGAACAGTAATTAACTTGACTGACTCCCAGAAGAAAAAGCAGGCGCTGCAGGCAGCCCTAGCTAAAATCAAAATTGGGGGAGGGGGCCTTAAGCTCTATGCTATCACTGCCAATGAGGCTGACACAGAGAAGACCCTCATGACTAAGTTCAATGAGATGGACAGATGCTTCCAGCAAAACCAGTGTGAGGTGGAGCAGGAGTATGAAGTCCTAGAACATCTCTGTGATCGATCCCTCCTTGGAGCTGGTTTTGATCGTATAACTTACGAGAAGTACAGAGGAGAGGAGGAGCTAGCAAGGAAAGGTGGACATGCAGAGATGAGTTGTACTCTGGCCATTGCTGCCCTCATTCGATACTTTAAGGCAAGTGGATACCAACACTTGTGCACTGGCACATTGATTGGGTTTGAAATTTTCGACTTAGTATCGGAGCAGTTGCAGTCTGTCACTCAGCTTGCATCTGTCTTAACAAATGTGGGCACCCAGTACACTCTCTTTTATAACCATAAAGCCATACTCCTATATTTCCTCAGTGCTTTGCACGTCTACAACAAAAATAAGCTCACACTGCTCATGCAAGACTGCAAAACCTTCGACAAGGTAAAGCACTTGAACTTTTTGGAGATGAGCGTCTTTGAGGCCACGACTAAGGCCGTGAGCCCAAAAATGTTGTGGACCGAAGTAATGACCGCTTGTCAGAGGCTCGACAGCCAGACAGCATCCTTGATCGGTTCTGCATCGGCTTCTGCTCAACCGCAAGCCGCACATACGCAACGATCTCTAGGAAAGCGACCAAGAGAGAACAGTCGTGAAGCTAACACACCTTGTATTCGTTGGTGGGCACGGGCACAATGCTTCAAACACACAAATAAGAAATGCCCGTACAACCACGATGTCGAGGACACCCGCATCCGAAACACACTCCTCAAGAACGTACGGTCGGACGAAACCAACACCGTCGCCGTTCTGCGCCGACTGCGCAAGGATCAGGGGTGGAAATTACAGGATGTCGCGGACCATGACCACGAACTAGCTGACGCGATCAATTCTCTTTTCGCTAGAGATGATCAGAAGGGGGAAACCATAGAAGCCGCAAGTAGAGGAAGAGGTGGAACACGAGGAAGAGGAGGAGGGAGAGGAATCAATCGAGGAGGAGGAGCCCCTTTCGCACGAGGCACATACACTCGCGGGGGGGAGAGAGGATTTGTGAGAAGAGGAGGAGGAAGAGGTGTATTTCAAGGTAGAGGAGGAGGAAGATGGGTTGGCCGAGGTGGTACGGCAGCGCAGAGCGCCCGTACCACAGAGATGGGGGCTGGGCAGACGGCTCGAGCTCAAGCTCGAGTTCCTCAGCACCACAGGCCTATGCGACATCAGGCGCAACCACTACCGACACTGATGCCGACTCAGGTAACAGATTTGAGGTAGTCCAATGACTAGAGAAGGAGGGAGAAAACAGAACAACATGCATTGCACGATACACCGTTGTGCAGATCCCAACCAAGGGTACCAGTGAGTCTAAGAGCCCACAGCAGGCCACAGACCAACTCAAAGGTTGTACAATACCAGTACACCCATCACGACAACAAACAGTGCATGCTGCTAATAGGCAGGCGAGTAAAGCGCTGGCAAAGAGAAAGCAGGCGGGCCTGTCGCAGCCACAGCCGAAGAAAGTAAGAATAGAACCGGCAGTTAATCTTATCAAATTGCCGAGACAGACAATAGACAAGGAGGATGGAGGACATCAACCTCTCCTCACGGTCTCAAACAGAGAAAGCAAGGACAACCATCCTTCGCCTGTGAACAATACCCAAAAAGACATTACAAAAACGGCGGAAAGGGAGGAGGAGGCGAACCTCGAGAAAAGGATACAGATTTTAGAACACAAGCTCCTTGTATTGGCCTTAAAAAGTCACCGGCCAGACGCTTTATGCTATACGAACCTTTTTTGTGAAACATTAAATACCTTTATAAACGTTGGTAATGATACTATGGCGAATATTAATATTGTTGGCCGGAAATTTACTACGAAACACCATGCGTGGTTAGAAACTAATATGAAAAAATCATCTGGCACTTTGAAAGGAGTTAGTAGTCGGACGGATATAACGGGCATCATCACTTTAAATTTTAAATTGAAATCCGGACGAGTATATCGAGTGGACTTATACGTTGTCCCCGAATACCACGGATCTGTTCTTTTGTCGTACGACCAACTGGCGACAATGAACGTAGTGATTGATTGCGCCGCCAAAAGAGTCATATACGGCGTAGAGCCAGGAGAAGAATATACTGTCGACTCTCTCCATGCTATTGACTCATACGAGGCCCTACACCTAGGGGTAGCATCGGAAGGGAAACAGGTGGCCATTACACACGCATATGAGGCATATATCCAACGGACGCGGTGTCTAAAGATGGTTCAAACCTGTCAGACAAGAGAGAGGCGGAGGTCTATACGGCTACAGTCTCTACACAATGGGATAAAAAGTCGATAGACGATCTCATTGAAAAGAGGAAAGAGGAGATTATATGCATGGGAAAAAGGTGCCCATCGTTGGCGAGATTTGAAGAAGGAGCAGGGGCAGATGTATATATTACCAACGGGTATTGCTTTCACGTAAAGGTGGAAGAGAAGGACAGACAGGAGTTTATACCGAGGAGAAGGGGACGACTCCCTGATATCCCGGCAGAAGATATTAAAAGCTTTATTACCGAATTCTGGGGTGACGAGCCTACGTGGCCGCGCTCACTGACAGAAGTGAAAAAGTGCCTACGCACTCTTTTTGAAAATAATAAACCATATACGGTCATACTCCCGTACAATGAGAAGGCGATATGGGCGCAAGAGATACGGGACCGGCTTATTGATCATCCGATACCGGTGCCCTCACGGAAGCAACACTTAGTGGTGGCTTGTCGTCTCGGGACTCGTGAGCAGAGCAGTGCATACAAGCGGAAGCTCAGAGACCAGGACAAGTTGAAATTGATTCCTCAAGCATTCACATGCTTCGATGGTTTCTACACCCGAAAAGCTCCGTTGCAATATGCGAGATTAATAGATATGTTGGTAGGTCTGGCGGAGGACGACGAACCAGACACTGCCACATATGAAAAAACGGGAATGGACGATATATCAGAAGAAGAGTTGGGCTTGGAGGAGGACAGAGCACCCCTCAAGCATCACAAGAGAATGTCAGAGGAGGAGTTTAAGCCGGCGATAGACGAGAAATTGGCAGGAGGAGCAGGTACGGAGAAGGAGAAAGAGGTTTTGAAAGAGAAATTGAAGGCGAACAAAATGATTTTTGACCCCCCTCAAGCGGGAGGTGTCAAGCCGGAAGACTTCACCGCGGTTATTTGTAAAATACCAGGTGCTGAGCCTTCCCCGGCGCCACGACGGGCAAATCTGAGTATACATGAAGCAAAGATCGCAGAAGAACAAGCACGGCAGTTACTCGATGAGGATTTCATTGAGAGATCGACATCTCCAATAGTTTCCCAACCGAGACTGGTGCCTAAACCGGGAGAAGAATGGCGCTTAACGGTTAACTATGCCCGCGTCAATAAAATTTTAGAGGAGGAACGAAATCCATTACCTACTCTTGAAGAAGGAAGGCGAGTATTGCGGAACGCCAAGCTATACTCAGTCATTGATCTGAAGAATGGCTTCTGGCAAATTCCACTGGATGAAAAGTCCAGATGGCTGACTGCATTTGTAGTAGGAATGGAGATATATCAGTGGAAAGTACTTCCGATGGGACTCAAACAGGCCCCGGGACTCTTTCAGAAAGCGATGCAAAGCATGCTGAGTAGCAAACATGATGACCAGACAGAGGGAGGTTTCATGAGGAGAAGAGGACAGAAGGCGGGAGAGTACGCATTTTGTTACATCGATGACATTATCGTGTACTCCAATACGATGGAAGAGCACATCGACCATCTAACAGACATTTTCAGGCGTATCAAACTATTTGGCCTGAAATGTAATTTGAAGAAATGTCAACTCGCAAAGACAAGCGTGACATATTTGGGGTACGAAATCTCTTACAATAGAGTCTCGATATCCAAAGAGAAGAGGGAGGAGATCATGAGCCGGCAGAGGCCGAAGAATCGCACAGAGCTGCACTCATTTCTTGCGATGGCGCAATATTACAGCCAGTTCATACCCAATTGGGGTGCAACTCGGGCTAAGTTGGAGAGAATGATCGACTTCGGTGATTTTGAGAAGTGGGATGATGAAGCCTTAGAAGCGTACAACACGCTCAAAGATCTCATCTACAAAGATCCGAAGGATGGCGGACTCGTGCTGATGATGCCCGACTTTTCGAAGCAATTCGTAGTCGACACAGACGCATCAAAGTTCGCGATCGGCGCAGTCTTACAACAGGAAGATGAGGAGAAAAAGTTGCGCCCGATCATGTTTATAAGTAGAAAGTTGTGCTCGGCGGAGCGAAACTATTGTACGAGACAGAGAGAGGCACTGGCGGTGGTCTGGGCCCTCAAACGGTTGAGAGAGTATTTATGGGGTGGACCTCAGTTTATAGTAAGGACTGATCACCAGAATTTACTATGGCTGATGAATCATGAACAGACTGGCCGTCTAGCGAGATGGCAGGCATTCTTGCCATGTTTCAATTTTACAATGGTCCATCTACCCGGCAAGCGAAATGTTGTCGCTGACAGCCTCTCCAGGCTAGAGTTTCACTCAGAAGTGGCAGCTCTCGTATCATCAGCAGAAATGGAGGATCTATCCCCAGCCTGCACATACGAAGTGCATCATATCGAGTCGATGCAGATGGCGAGAGGGGTCCGATATAACCGATCGGGTCTACGTCATAGCCCGCAAGGTCCGGATCATGGGATATGTTGTACAGCACATGTCCTCGAGGATGCTGAGTGGTCCTATGAAGCATATGAGAATATGAAGGCGGAGATAAAACAAGAAGAGATTAAGCAAGAAGCATATGCGGAACCCCCGCAGGAGAACAAGGAGGAGTTAGACGAAAACCCTGAGAGGATAGGAGTGCAGCTAGAGGATGGGACTATCCACATAGCCTCACCCACTGCATGGAGACAGCAACAGGCTCTCGATCTGGAGTTCAAAGAGCTAATACAGCTATACAAGAACCCGAACGAGCTGAAAATGACGAAGGAGATTAAGGAGCAACAGAAGGAGATGGGGTGGAGAGACGGTCTCTTGTGGTACAAAGGCCAACACGGGCGCTATGCATCACAACCAGACAAATCTCTCTGGGTTCCTGAGAAACTCAGACACATCATTTTTGTCGCTGCTCATAACTGTCCACTACTGGCGCACCCGGGCCGACAAAGAACGCATATGTTCATTTCGAGACGATTCTGGTGGAAGAAGATGAAGGAGAATATTGATGAACAGGTCAATGCATGCATCCCATGCAAGACATCCAAAACACCATTGAAGGCGAATTTTGGCCTGATCGGGACTTTTCCTTTACACTTAGGAATGTTCGAGTTCTTACACACTGATCATGTAGGACCTTTCCCGGTCACGACGGAAGGTTACAGATACCTTCTAACGGCCATAGACAGAGCCACCAACTATGTATGGGTGGTCCCAGTCAAAGACGTTACGGGCGAAACAACAGCCAAGGCGTTGATTGACAGGATCATCTCACAGATTGGGGTGCCGAGAAAAATATGCTCAGATCGAGGCTCTGACTTTAATAATGAAGTCATCGACAAGCTATCTGCATATTACGGCATGAAATGGCAATATGTCACCGCCTATAACCCCAGAGCGAACGGCAAGATAGAGCGGGTGCATAGACCCCTCAAGGCCGCGCTGAAGATGTATTGTATGAAGAAGGAGAACCAAAAGGCATGGGTGGAGGCAGCATCCTCGTTTGCCTTTGCTATGAATTGCCTACCCTCTACAGCGTTAGGTGGTTCAAAAGGTTCCGTCTCGCCATACCAATTGGTATATGGGCGTGAGCCCGCCATCCCAGCCTCACTGCTGCACCCAAAAGATTCATGGGCAGATCAGGATGAGCTGTTTGGGGTGAGACTTCGGGCGAAGATGGAGGCGGAGCAAATAGTACAGGCGCATAGGGAGGCGGAGCGCAGGAAGACTGATGCTGAAGGTGTCAGGCAGGCACACCTGGATCAAGTCAGATTTCAGGTCGGGGATATTGTACTACTGTATCATCCTCAGGTTCCTCAGGGAGTCAGCTCGAAGCTGTTCATCCACTGGAAAGGACCATACCAGATCATGGAACAGATGGGGCCTTTGAATTATAAAATTAGGGGCAGAGGGAAAGGTCAAATAGTCAATGTACGAAGGCTGATTAAGTATGATCCCTTCCTACTTGAAGATGAGTCCGTTGATCAAGCACTCAAACGGATGGAGGCTGACTTTAAAGAGGTCCCACCAATCCGTCAGGAGGATATCTCGGAACGGGATGCCTACAGGGCACCAATTGCGGAGAAGGAGGAGGCTGAGCTGGAGAACAAGCGGGCCACCGACCGCAAAAGTGCGGCGGGGACTCAGACCCGCAAAAGGGTGGAGTCGAACGTGCCGGAAGGAAAGTTCACGGAGGCGCAAATAAGGAGAGCGCAAAATGACCTTATCTACGACCGACCGAGAAAGGCGATAAGGACGGCACGTTCGCAAGGAGTCCATCAAGAGGGGAGAGATGACGGAGATCAAGACCCTCGCGCGGGCAATGACACTCTCGTTCACCCCAGTTGGAAAGAAGGAGATGCGATTGGACATATTTCATGGGCCAAAGACGCTTTTTACTTGGTGAGGCCTGCGGCTCAACACGTAGCCGATGACACGCTCTCAGATTTATATCTCATGAGAGTCATGGCAGTACCTCACAAACGCCATACGCGATCGAATCGAATTTCGACTGCGGCACAAATAATACAACCAGTCTCACATTTCTGGAGGAGTCTGGATCCAGTGGAAGATCCTAAAGTAAGACAATACCTTCCAGTGTATAAAGACGCCAAGAAACTTGAGACATGGGATGATACCATATCTCCCACAGATAAAGATCATACCGCGTGGACCATACAAGCACTACCACGAGGGGTGCTGGACATTCCTTTTGACTTGGCACAAGGCGCAATCCCTCACGAAATTTGGGACGTCCTCGAACAGTCTACCTTAGACTTAACTTTGGTTGGAGGTCCTCCACCGGGTAAAGGAGTCCGCGCGCGTAAACGGCGTCTATAGTAAGTATTTTCTTTCTCTAGAAGTATTGTGGACCTGATCGATTGCGAACATAGCATTGATCCAATATCGTCCCGACAACCTTACTTAGATATTAAAGCTACTACAGCATTCATTCTTCTAGAGATTAACAAGACACAGCTGACAAAAAATAGGTATTCTATTCTCTTGCTTCGGCAGAGACAGACGAGACGGCCACGAAACAGCACCATTACGGGATCGCTATTTGAGTGAGCGATGGTGTTTCCTGGATACGACCCGCATTAGTACCAGAATGATGATCTCATTAAAGACTCTACAGTCTAATCAAGAACTGATATATTTTAATAACATGAACTGCTACACCGGATTCCATCGATCTCTACTTGTATCGGCATATCGCAAGGTTAGGGCGCACTCAACCCAACTTCGGATATAGTCGTCAGACTTGATCACCTGACACTATATTAAATGATACCGATTTATACAAGGGTATGTCTTCACAAAAAGTAAATGTATTTATGGAAACCGACGACCGGTTATTACATATATATGGAAATGGCGACATTACATTATTACTCAACCATAAAACATTATACTTGGACATACTGCACAAATATCTTATCGACAGAAGAAAGAGGAAGATTTCAATACAGATACTGAATGTGCTAGAGTATATATACGATTGGTACCGGAGCAAGTATCATTGTTGTTTTATAACGGCTAATTCGTGGGTTGATGTATCTTCATACATAACTCTAAACGAATCTTAGTCAGAAAAGAAATCAGTTCAAAGCGTATTATGTCGGAAACGAAGTTCCGCCATAAAAAACTGGGAGGGGGTACTGTGGACATCACCCCCCCGAATTATCCGGTAAAAAACTTATTTATAGATTTCTTCTGGCCGGACACGTCTGAAATGCCAATTTGATCCTGGTCTTTTGGCTGCTTGTCTTTGCGTCACTGAGCTAATATAACGAGACATCATTCTCTTTTTTGAGGACTGTGTTCGGTTATATTACCGACTTACTCTTCCATTGAGCTATCGTTGGGGATAGTACAGTATAGCTGAAGGACTGCAAAGGATTCTTACTACCGCATCATCATGCCAGCGCACTAATAATAATCAGATCTGAGCCGTTAAGCTTGCCGCCCGCCAGGTTTCTTCTTCTATGACAATGTTGTCAACAACATAATTTAATAATATTAATAATCTCTATCTTACACTTTCCACTCATCCCTACGTGTGGTGTGGCAAGTGTTCAAGACTATACTAAAACAGTGTACGCGTAAAAATATACAGTACATATTATTGTAATCGATGTTTGCCGGTCGTTATTGATATTTCAAGTAGCGGTATTACCGTAATACCAATGATGGCATTCAAATTTCTGTACTGCTGAACGTATTCCTAGCGTTAAGAATACCGGTAGGTAGGTAGGTAGGTAGGTAGGTACGTAGGTAGGTAGGTAGGTAGATAGATAGATAGACAGAAAGACAGACAGACAGACAGACAGATAGACAGACAGATAGACAGATAGATAGATAGATAGATAGACAGACAGACAGACAGACAGATAGATAGATAGATAGACAGGTAGATAGATAGGTAGATAGATAGATAGATAAGGTAGATAGATAAGATAGATAGATAGGATAGACAGATAGGATAGACAGATAAGATAGACAGATAAGATAGATAGATAAGATAGATAAGATAGATAGGATAGATAGATAAGATAGATAAGATAGATAGATAGATAAGATAGATAGAAAAGATAGATAGATAGAAAAGATAGATAGAAAAGATAGATAGATAAGATAGATAAGATAGATAAGATAGATAGATAAGATAGATAAGATAAGATAGATAAGATAGATAGATAAGATAGATAGATAAGATAGATAGATAAGATAGATAGATAAGATAGATAGAAAAGATAGATAACATAGATAGATAAGATAGATAGATAAGATAGATAGATAAGATAGATAGATAAGATAGATAGATAAGATAGATAGATAGATAGATAGGTAGGTAGGTAGGTAGATAGGTAGGTAGGTAGGAGAGAGAGGGAGAGAGAGAGAGACAGACAGACAGACAGACAGATATATATATATATATATATATATATATATATATATATATATATATAGAGAGAGAGAGAGAGAGAGAGAGCGCGAGAGAGAGAGAGCGAGAGAGAGAGAGAGAGAGAGATAGGTAGATAGATAGATAGGTAGACAAATAGATAGATATATAGATAGATAGATAGATAGATAGACAGACAGACAGACAGAAAGACAGATAGATAGATAGATAGATAGATAGAAAGATAGATAGATAGATAGATACATAGTTAGACAGATAGATAGATAGATAGATAGACAGACAGACAGACAGATAGACAGACAGATAGACAGATAGATAGATAGATAGATAGGTAGATAGATAGATAGGTAGATAGATAGGTAGGAAGGTAGGTAGGTAGGGAGGGAGGGAGGGAGGGAAAAGGGAGGAAGGTAGGTAGGTAGGTAGGGAGGCAGGAGGGTAGGTAGAAAACATACATACAAAAACATAACATACATAACATACAACATACATAACATACATACATAGATTTATACATAAATACATAAATACATACATACATACATACATACACATACATACATAGATTAACCTACATAAACCTACATTAACACATACATACATACATGCATACATACCAAACATACATGCATACCAAACACACATGGCATACATAACATACAACATACATAACATACATAACATACACACCATACATAACATACATAACATACTAACATACATACATAGATACATACATACATGCATGCATGCATACATGCATACATGCATACATACATACATACATAACGTATAGTACAACATATAAGAAAGGAAACTGCTATCGAAAGTGGAAAGTGTAAGGAAAGGAAGAAAGGAAAAAAATGCTATCGAAAGTGGAAAGGGTAAGGAAAGGAAGAAAGGAAACTGCTAACGAAAGTGGAAAGGGTAAGGAAAGGAAGAAGGAATAAAATGCTATCAAAAGTGGAAAGGGTAAGGAAAGGAAGAAAGGAAAAATTTGCTATCGAAAGTGGAAAGGGTAAGGAAAGGAAGAAAGGAAAAATTTGCTATCGAAAGTGGAAAGGGTAAGGAAACGAAGAAAGGAAACTGCTAACGAAAGCGGAAAGGGTAAGGAAAGGAAAGGAAAGGAAAGGAAACTGCTAACGAAAGTGGAAAGGGTAAGGAAAAGAAGAAAGGAAACTGCTAACGAAAGTGGAAAGGGTAAGGAACGGAAGAAGGGAATCTGCTAACGAAAGTGGAAAGGGTAAGGAAAGGAAAGGAAACTGCCAACGAAAGTCGAAAGGGTAAGGAAAGGAAAGGAAAGGAAACTGATAAGGAAAGTGGAAAAGGTAAGAAAAGCAAGAAAGGAAACTGTTAACGAAAGTGGAAAGGGTAAGGAAAGGAAAGGAAAGGAAGCGAAACCAAAGGGATAATATGGAAAGACTTCTACATACATTTCCACACCGAACGTTTCGAAAGTTATTCCTCACTCAAAACTTCTCAGACATTTCTATGTAATATCGAACAACATAAGTAGTATTTTTTTTTTTTTTTTTTTTTTTTTTTTTTAAATTTTTGTTCTTGCTTCGTAACCTACGAACCTACAGGTCCCTATTCATGGTCTAAGGAAAAAGTTGTCCTCACTCTTCGGGGACAACCAACTCGCCGCTCTTGATGCTTTCTATTAGATCCTGTGGGTTGGTATCTGCAGGAGGAAAAAAAAAAAAAAAAAAAAAAAAAAAAAAAAAAAAAAAAAAAAAAAAAACAGCACGACAGCACAACACAACAAACGTGAGGTGCAAACACGCCTCACACACACACACACACACAACACGGCAGGATGAGACAGGAACAAGAAGAATACAGAACATAAACATTGTTATGCACACACACACACACCCCGACAGGTATAAGACAGAGGAACGAAAAAAAATTGACCGTTCACGGTGCAGCCAATGGACACGCAGGTGCCCAGCATTTCGCGCACGGTCCCCGAAAACTCCTATAAATATGCATATACATATACACATACATATACATACACATATACATACACATATACATATACATATACATATACATATACATATACATACCTTGGCGCGAGAGCGAGGACGAAGCGTGCGGGCGACTTTGTAGATCTGCTCCATGGACAGGTTGCCGCTGTGCTTGATGTTCTTCTCCTTCTTGCGGTCACGCTCGGGCTCGTTGAGCGCCTGGATGAGAAGCATCGACGCGGTCGGCACCACTGTGATGGCGGCCTGCCTGTTCTGGATGATCAGCTTCACGGTCACCTTCAGACCCTTGTACGGCTGCACACAGCAATAACCAACATGTCATGTACCACCCATCCAAGCAGGATATGCGAAAGCCGTTTGTACGTGTTGGCAAGCATGGAGTTCTGCATCGTACATGTGGTTAAAGATCAGGAAGTTTAACATCAGGAAGTGGAGTAAAAAGGAAAAATACGAACGATAATTTTTATATATTGCCTGATGGTCCTTTTTCTATTTTTGCTTAACTTCCCACGTGTACAACAGC
>WBZZ01004137.1:5000-7500 GCA_019918135.1 Paulinella micropora | reverse complement strand
TTTAGTCGATATCTCATCAGTTGATCTCATCACTTACTCCACGAAGTGAACCAAGGCCACTTGAGGTGTCACTGACCCTCCCTTGGGCTTGATGTTTTGAAATGGGTGCCATCTGTCGACAGACAGAGAATTAGGGGATGGTGTGGGTGTGCTGGGCCCGTGGTGGGGTGCCTTATGTGTGCCTAGCCATACGCCTATGAGTCACATGCCGAAATAGCGACGGGAAGCACAATCCTGTTCCCTCAGGGTGCCCTTTCTCGCTTGTTGAGCCCGGAATAAAACCCACAGTGCTCTGTCGGTTTATACTAGACTGTCGAACAGTCTCGAAACTCCATCTGCTTACTGGGCCCTCTGTAATGGAGGTGGGAGCTCGTTCTGCAAGGGGCGCTTATGGAACGAGCCCTGGCCCCGCCTGGTACTAGGGAGCTTTGGTATCGCCTGTATCAGTCCCTTCCGTGCAAACATCACGGCTTAGCTGGGCATCGGGTCAATACTTTATTCACAGACTTCCTTGGTTGACGAAATCAGAAGCTCCTTTTTTCTGACATTAGTCGATATCTCATCATCTATCTATCTATCTATCTATCTATCTATCTATCTATCTATCTATCTATCTATCTATCTATCTATCTATCTATCTATCTATCTATCTATCTATCTATCTATCTATCTATCTATCTATCTATCTATCTTTTCTGTCCTCTCCCTTGCCTCAGTATTGCCTTTCTGTCCTCTCCTTTGCCTCAGTATTGCCTTTCTGTCCTCTCCCTTGCCTCAGTATTGCCTTTCTGTCCTCTCCCTTGCCTCAGTATTGCCTTTCTGTCCTCTCCCTTGCCTCAGTATTGCCTTTCTGTCCTCTCCTTTGCCTCAGTATTGCCTTTCTGTCCTCTCCTTGGCCTCAGTATTGCCTTTCTGTCCTCTCCCTTGCCTCAGTATTGCCTTTCTGTCCTCTCCTTTGCCTCAGTATTGCCTTTTCTGTCGTCTCCTTTGCCTCAGTATTGCCTTTCTGTCCTCTCCTTTTCCTTTATGTATGTATGTATGTATGTAAGTATGTATGTATGTATTTATATATGTATGTATGTATGTATGTATGTATAAATGTATGTATGTATGTATGTAATGTATGTATGTATGTATGTCAGATGCCGGGTTATGTTAAGATAGTGGAGGTGGGTCGTCGGGATGGTATGTAATGTATGTATGTATGTATGTATGTAATGTATGTATGTATGTATGTATGTATGTATGTCAGATGCCGGGTTATGTTAAGATAGTGGAGGTGGGTCCTCGGGATGGTCTACAGAATGAAAAAAGCTTCGTGCCAACACGTAAGACACATGTAAGAGAGATGATATAACATCGGCGGGGGGGGGGGGGGGGGGCGGCGACCGCTACGTTCGGTAGATGGGGATGAAACATTTTGCGCTCTTCCGGTTTTTACGGTGTAGGGGAAGAAAATTGGAGCCGCTTGATAGAGGCGGGGGGGGGGGGGGGGGCTCTTACATACACATACGCATGCTTCTGAATGAGAAGAGCTTCGTTCCCCACATGTGAGGTGTACCTGCAAGTATGAGATAATATTTGGGGGGGGGGGGGGGGCAGGATTTGAAGTCTTATACACACATACGCATGCTGCTGAATGAAAAAAAGCTTCGTTTCCACACGTAAGACACACGTGTGAGAGAGATATGATATAAACATGCGCTGCTGTAGGCAAGGTGGGTGGGTGGGTGGGTGGGGGGGGGGCTGGGGGGTTGATGTACTCGTACGTACACACTCGCACACTGCAGAATGAGGAGAGCTTCGATCGTACACGTAAAGGTACATGCAAGAGAGATATGAGATCACATGGAGGGAAGGGGGAGGGCAGCGGGGGGACATTGACTCTTACATACACATACGCATGCTGCTGAAATGCGAAGAGCTTCGTTCCCACACATAATATGTACATGTAAGTATGAAATAACAGGGGGGGGGGGGGGAGAGATCGACTCTTACATACACATACGCATACTGCAGAATGAGAAGAGCGTCCTCTCCCTTGCCTCAGTGTTACCTTATCGTCCTCTCCCTTGCCTCAGTATTGCCTTTCTGTCCTCTCCCTTGCCTCAGTATTGCCTTTCTGCTTCGTTCCCACACATAAGATGTACATGGAAGAGAGATATGGGATAACGTGCAGGGCAAGGGGGGGGGGGGGTGATGAGCTCACACACAAATATACGTATATTTCCACATACACAGACACATACACACACAAATATGCGTATATTTTCACAGACACAGACACAGACACAGACACACACAAATATACGTATATTTTCACATACACAGACACAGACACACACACACACACACACAACTTACAACACAACACAACACACATACACGAGAGAGAGAGAGAGAGAGAGAAGAGGGGAGGGAAGGAGGGGGGGACAAAGAAGGATCCATACCCGGGAATCGTACACACTGCATGTCAGATGCAAAGGATAGATAGATAGAT
>WBZZ01004136.1:0-41265 GCA_019918135.1 Paulinella micropora | reverse complement strand
ACTTGAGCTCATCGCACAGATCCTCGATCATGGTTTCCCTGCCGCCTGGCTGCGCGTAATACGCAATATCTGTAGGCACCTCGATCCCGTGCTTGAACATGGCTTGCACGAGCAGAGTACACGCCGCGTTCTTGATATCCAGCCACTCGTAGTAATCGCCCGCGGCCATGCGACAGATCCACTTCTTCCTCAGGCCGATCGCACACTTCCCCCAGAGTCTAGTCCCCTCGCAGCCCCTGCTCTCCGTGTATTCGATCATTGCGCTCCCGTGGCTCTTCTTGTACAAACCGATGATGTCGCTCACCTTCGCAGCCTCGTCCACTGGCAGGCGCGCCAGCGTCAGGATGTGCTGCAGCCGTTCCACGTTCACGCGCTGTTGCAGGGAGAAAGCGATCTTCTTCTCCTCCTCGCCGTCGTCCTCGGCCTCCCCCTTCTTCTTTTGAGCTTTCTTAGGCATCGTCGGACAGTTCTTGAAGCCGGGATGAGAGACAGAGATGAGTTCGAAGGGCGAACCTTGCTTGAAGCCGTGGTACAGCAGCGTTGGCTCACACAGCACGTGGGCGTGGTCGACGTCGCCCAAAGTCGATCCCGAAGCAGTGGGTGCCCTTGGTAACTAGTGCCAGCCCTTGTGGGTTCGAGCAGCTTGTTGAGGCTCCTGGCGACGACGGGCTGGCGGCAGACCACGAGATCGGGGTTCTGCAACCAGTCGACAAACTCGAAGAAGACGGCGAGAGACTTGATGCTCTTCTTGAAGGTGCGCATCTTCTTGTTGTATTGGCGCGGCGCGTCCAGCACGTTGAACAGGGCAAAAGCTGCGCACGCGTACCTCTGGAGGTGCTTGAAGCGTTGTTGGACCTTGCTAGCAACTGCAGCGACCCCAGCCAAACCGGGCGTCACTACAGCCGCAGGCAAGGCCGAACCATCGCCAAGACACTTCCACGAGCATCGCTTTGCAACTACCTCCTCGTTGATCGTTCGCACCCACTGTGCGTGCTCTACCGGGTCGTGCTCGTTCCAGGCCAATACCGCTTCCAGGGGCTCGTAGACTTTCCTGAGTTTGCCGGTGACCTGGTTGCGAAAGCTCACACGCAGGTACTGTACACCGTCTAGTAGCATAGACGTGTCCCAGCCCGCCGACTGCTCTTGGTCCTTGTCGAGCCACGAGACTTCCTCGACGCCGAGCACACGGCCCATGTGCTGGAACGGCCGGGGGGTACCTTCTTCCGCACCGGCCTCGCCGGCCTTCCTGGCCTTCTTCTCAGGCCTGTCGCTCCTGCTCGCCGGACGCCTGGTGTCCACGTCTGTAGGCAGGCTAGTGCCCTTGGCAGCCGACACCGGCACGGTGGTTGGTAGGTCTGGAACCGCCAGTACCGTCATGGCGACTGCACACACACCCACACCCAGCTTTTGCAAACATGCAGATAATCAATTTCCGCCTTCACTATTAGATTCAGGCACTCGTTCTACCCCCTGAAGCACGCGCCCACACACCCCCCCTCGGACACCCACGGAACATGCGCCCGACCACGGGTACAGGGGAGCATGGGTACAAGGGAGGCGGGTACAGGGGAGCATGGGTACAAGGGAGGCGGGTACAGGGGAGCATGGGTACAAGGGAGGCGGGTACAGGGGAGCATGGGTACAAGGGAGGCGGGTACAGGGGAGCATGGGTACAAGGGATGCGGGTACAGGGGAGCATGGGTACAAGGGAGGCGGGTACAGGGGAGCATGGGTACAAGGGACGCGGGGTACACGCCCCCCTCCTTCCCCAAGAGCAAAAATTGCAAGGGTTTACCGTTCGGTCAGTCGTCGGGGTTTTCACTCAAAAATTGTGGCCGGGGGGGTATTTCACAATTAAGGGGACCCGTACTTGTGGGTGGGTGCCCGGTGCCACCGCCCACCACAAAAGTGTTTATTGCATATTCTGATCCTGAACATTCGATTGGCACTTCTCCCGACTTCAACTGACCACTATTGAGTGCAGAGGAAAGCCGCAAAGTTTGGCTGCTAAAAAATTCCAGAATCCTGCCACCACAAAAATCAGGTCTTTCCTGCCACCCGACGCCACCAGGCGTGATACGGTCGAAAAGTGCAACACCCAGGGACATTTCGGCATTGCCTTTATTGTCCGAATCACTCCTTATTTCGGCCGTATCAACTGGTGGCACCGGTGACCTCAAAAACAGCAAGTCACCCGAAAGTTGTGGTTGTGGATGGCAAATGCCATTTTCCCTGCGCGGGCCGGGACAAAAATGCAATAGATTATCCCACCCTGGGCAAATTGGCAGCCTGTTCTTTCAGGCCAATCGACAAATCAAGATAGATTGATGTACATGTACATACATATGCACATAAATACATACATACATACATACATATATACATACATACATACATACATAAATACATAAATACATACATATATACATACATACATACATACATACATACATACATAGCACACACACATAGACAGACAGAGAGACAGAGAGACAGACAGACAGACAGACACACATACACACACACACAGACAAACACACACAAACATACACACACACACACACATAGACAGACAGGCAGACAGACAGGCAGGCAGGCAGGCAGGCAGACAGACAGCACAGACAGCACAGACACACACACACTCACACACACACTCACACAAACACACACACACACACACAGACAGTGCGTAAGTGGAATCAAAAAGTATTTTTTGTGTGGGAAAGAAAATAGAAAAGTGTGTGAGGTGGAAAGAAAATAGCGCAAGGTGTGAACTAGAATGCAAAAAAAACTTTTAGGCAGAAGAAACAAGTGGAATCAAAAAGTATTTTTGTGTGGGAAAGATAATAGAAAAGTGTGTGAGGTGGAAAGAAAATAGCGCAAGGTGTGAACTAGAATGCAAAAAAACTTTGAGGCAGAAGAAACAACCCCCCAAAAGTTAGAGATAACCTTTTTTGGAGGCAAAAACTAAAAAAGTAAAGAAATAAAAAGTTGCTGCAGTAACTTTTTTTTTGAAATGTCCAAACCCACCTGTGAACTTCACGGGCAGTGGCTATTGATTTCTGGTTTTTTAGCCACTCTGAGACTTTCCGGTTTTGTAGCCACTACAAGACTCCACTTGGCGCCGGGTTCAAAAAGTAGTTTTTTGTAAAAAAGTGAGGGCGCCAGAAAATATTTTCAATCAGACCGTTTCTCACTGACTAAGAGGTCGATTGACAAAAATTTTTACATCACCAATAAATTTATTTTGTGGACCAAAAACATATTTTAGATCAATTTCGGTAAATTTTGAATCAATTTCACCGATCTAAAAAATTTCCAGGCCTAATCGAAAATATTTGTTGAAACATTTTCACTTTTTGAGTTGATTTGGCCGAAACAGCATCAATTAAATGTGATTAAATTTCTGAAATATTTTTTGCTTACTCACAATTTAAAAAAAACAACCAGAAATGTTATTAGCTTTTTCGGCAGTCACAACTTATATGAGCAATAATCACACATAAGTTTGACTTTTTCGGTATGATTTCCATTTTCGAATTGATTTCCACAAAATCAGTTTGTGGGGAAAATAGTATGTGAAGAGATAGAAGCGGAAGGTTTGTAGTAGTGAATCACTTCTGTTTCGGCTGGAGATTCTCTCAGGAATATTGTTTTTTCACTGTTTAGGAACGAAGTCGACATAGTCATTAAACTAGTTAAAGCTTAATACTTATTGAGATTCTTTTGGGCTGTGTTTGTCACGATGTCACAAGTATTTTGCATTGTAAGATGGCACAATACACTGATTGTGAATATTGATTTTCATCAATATTTCTAAAAAATATATTGATCTTTCAATATTAGTATTGATTCAAAATCAATATCTTTTCACACCCCCAAAATATTGATTTTGAAATCAATATTAATATTAATTTTTTAAGAACATTTTTATGAAACTAAAGTAAAAAATATTGATTTTGCTGCAATATTAATATTACAATATTATTGTAATCAATTTTCAAGTATTTTCACGCGAAATTATAATTTTTTTAAAATACAATAGTAATCTTCTTCTTCTTCTTCTTCTTGTTCTTCTTCTTGTTCTTCTTCTTGTTCTTCTTCTTGTTCTTCTTCTTGTTCTTCTTCTTGTTCTTCTTCTTGTTCTTCTTCTTGTTCTTCTTCTTGTTCTTCTTCTTGTTCTTCTTCTTGTTCTTCTTCTTGTTCTTCTTCTTGTTCTTCTTCTTGTTCTTCTTCTTGTTCTTCTTCTTGTTCTTCTTCTTGTTCTTCTTCTTGTTCTTCTTCTTGTTCTTCTTGTTCTTCTTCTTTTTCTTTCTTCTTCTTCTTCTTCTTCTTCTTCTTCTTCTTCTTCTTCTTCTTCTTCTTCTTCTTCTTCTTCTTCTTCTTCTTCTTCTTCTTCTTCTTCTTCTTCTTCTTCTTCTTCTTCTTTTTCACGTTGTGAGGGTCATCCTCTTACTTGTTAACTTTTTCATCCTCTTCGTCTGTATCGTCTAAATCTACAACTTCCAATTGCGCATGATGCTGTGGTTGTTGCGGTTGTCGTTGTTGATGTTGCTGATGTTGCTGTTCTTACTGTTTGTCTGTTTCGTCTAAATCTATAACTTGCAACTGCTGCTGTTGTTGGTGTTGTTGTTGCTGTCCTTGTTTCTGCTATAGTTGCTGCGGTTGTAGTTGTTGCTGCTGTTGTTGTTGCGGTTGTCGTTGTTGATGTTGCTGATGTTGTTCTTGTTGTTGCAGCTGTTGTTGCAGGCTGTGTGGTAAGTACTGGCTCTGATCCACCTGTATGAAAAACCATCGCCGCGCTTGCAACGGAACTGGTGCAACCATGCACTGCTCTTTCAAGTAGCACAGCGGCAGGAATGTCAAACTTGGTTTTTGCAAACTTGAGTCACAGATAGATATCAAACGCTAGTTTTCGTATGGATTGTCTGAAAAAGTTGTACTTTTGCCAAGTCAACAGAACTCTGAGACAGCGCTGAATGAAATGATAAACGAACCTAGGATTCCACGCACGTGGCATACGGTCGCTCATTACAGAGAAAAAAGAAATTGTGAGTAGGATCTTCAAAAATGCTCTTCAAACTTTTCCCATCAAGAGTCAGGAAGCTGCTGCAACCTGGCATTGACTAATCCAGACATAACTTCGGAACCCACAGCGGTAGAGATTCTGCGGTGCTACGCAGATCCCAAAAAGCGTGGTATGTGGCTATGTCAAGCGGTTCCCGATCGCAAAGAGAAATTGAAATTTCTTCGTTTGAGCTCATGGGAGATGCTTTGCGTGACTGCAGACGTACCTACCAAGAGTGGCTTCTTGGATTGGATTCCGGTCGATGATTCCATTCTGCCTGATTATATACAAGAGGCAGTGGATAGCTTAGTGGATGGTAAGGATCCAGCGCCAGCACCTGACCAAGACATTCCTGTGGTTGATCGTGATGCGCTATATGCGAGTGACAGTGATGCTGAAAAGAAACTGTCAGAAGCAAGACAAATACAAGAAGTGAATCTGGAATTGTCAGATGATGAGGCGGACCAAGGTGGGGTGGACTCTAGGCCTGATACTCCTAGTCTAAACGAGATTTTTGCGGATGGTGAGGAAAGTAATGATAGCTATGCTGAGTATTTCTTGAATCAGCAGGAGACAGATGTAAGAAATTAATTGAATCAAGCAAAATTTTTAGACGCAGTCTACCTTTTAAATCAAGATACTGATTATTTAAAATATCACAGTGACGCTCATATTTCATACAGAGACAGAGTACAGATAACTTTAATATGATGCTCACTATAACTAGTTCCTGTCACTATGACCTTAGTGATAGACACTCACAAGGTAGTCATGGTCACTAGATTATGACAGTTAGCGATGATCACTAGACTTCTATTAGCTTGAGCGTGTAGTGATCATCACTGGGACACACTCTAAACAAGATCACTACCCTAGTGCTAGTACTTTGGTTTTTATCACTAACGTTTTTTAGTTTTGTAACACATCACTAACGGTAGTGACGGTCACTACATATTTCATCACTAACTTTCATCATAGATCACTAGCTTAGTGATGATCACTACGTATTTCATCACTAACTTTCATCAAGATCACTAGTGTAGTGATGATCACTACGTATTTCATCACTAACTTTTTCACTAATGCAAATAGGTAGTGATCATCACTACCCTCATTACTAAGTAAAAAATATATCACTAAGCATCACTAACAGCGTAGTGATGCATCACTACGTGCTAAGTGATTATCATTACTTTTCATCCGTGTAGTAGTCACGCTTACAAGTAATAAAGTTACACTTCAAAACTTTATTTCTTGGCTAAAGGGTGGGTGGGTGGGAATAAAAAGTTCTAAAAACAAGAATCTATCTAGAAAGAGAGAGAGAGAGAGAAAGAGGAAAAGCACGAAAGAAAGAGAGAGAGAGAGAACGATTGAGAGAAAGAGAAAGAGAAAGAGAAAGAGAAAGAGAGAGAGAGAAGCAGAGTGTGTGAGTGTGTTTTTAATAATATATCAAACAAGAGAAGGTATGTTTTTTTTTTTAAATAATGTATAAATAGAGAAAGAGGGAGAGAGAGAAAGAGAGAGAGAGAGAGATTGTGAGATTTTATGTATACTTTTAATGGTATAGGGAGATGGAATGTAGGGTAGAATAATAGAGAAGATTCGAATACAGGGTAGAATATGGAACTATGAGCTTTTGAGACTCCTTAGTATTCGGTATAAGGGCCTGCGTATAGACGCTTATTTCAAATGGTATTTATGAGATACGATTCGAAATAAGGGTTGTCAGGGGAATCCTTTTTATCACACCGTGCCGACTGCATGCGCTCCCCACCGTCCATACCCCTTACGTGTGGTGAAAGAATATGTAGGAAAATATGATTAAGTATCTTTACCCTTTAAGCATAACATATAAAGATGCATGGATTTATTAATGTAAAAATGCTGTTTAATGAAGATTAAATAAAAGGTAGGAGAGAGATTGAGATAGAGATCGAGAGAAAACAGAAGGAGACAGAGAGATGGAGAGAGAGCGAGAGAGGGAGGGAGAGAGAGAGAGAGATAGAGAGAGAAAGAGAGATAAGACAGAATTGTGCAGGGAGGAAAAAAGAAATAAGATGAAAATAGGGTGAGAAAAGCAGAATAAAATAGAGCAGAATAAAATAGAGTGGGATGATGAGAGAGAGAGAGGAAGAGAAAGAGAGAGGGAGAGGGAGAGGGAGAGAGAGGGAGGGAGAGGGAGAGAGAGAAAGAGAGTGAGAGAGAGAGAGAGAGAAAAGGAAAGTGTGTATGTGTTTTTAATAATATATCAAAAAGATAAAGTATGTTTTTTAGTAATGTATAAATAGAGAGAGAGGGATATATATATCTATATTGTCTATGAGTATGCGGATGCTGGCCTGCATCCTCCGATGCCGCCCTGCATCCACTTTTTAGTGAATAATTTTTAAAAAATTCTCCCGAGACAACCGGAGCTGTTTTTGTGAAAAAACTCTAGTAAAATGTAGGAAATGTCCCTAGAAATTGACTGGTAAAATTTCAGCTCAGTCCTTTGAGTCGAAGTTATTTTTTTAATTTTTTTCAAAGTGCTGACCGCTGCCTTTTTCCACGTGAAGTCGTTTTTTGGGATTTTCCAGCCAAGATGGAGGTGGGTGACTCCCTTTCGATCCCTGTTGCAAAGTTTGGGAGGGCATGAGCCAAAAAAAATTCGGGAATCCTTCTTATAGGGACATTGTGGCTTTGGGGAAACTGAAAGAAAAAGAAACAAAACACCAAAAAGCTCTTGTTACCATGCGTTTTTGATGAGAAGGATTATTTCATGGGAATCAAGACTTGCACCCTATGCCCCTCGCATGAGGGGTCGAGTTACAAGTTCATAGATGGAGAAGAGGTGGAGGCAGTGGTTTCAGAGGTGGAGGCAGTGGTTTCAGAGGACGAACAGGAGGAGGAGGAGGAGGAGGTAGAACAGAAAGATGAGAAGAAGGAGCAGGTTCAGGAAGAGGAAAACGAGGAGAAGGAGGAAGGTGGTGACGATGAAGGCCCCCCCCCCATATACAACCCCAGCCCCTACACAGCCCAGCAAGTACAGGAGGAGAAAGCTAAACTCTTGCAAAAGGGATTTGAATGGGTGTTGGGTCCCCAGATGGTGGACTGGAGCAGCGATCGCCCTCGATACAAGGCGAAGTCCAGCAGGGATTCGCTTTTTGACGTCGCCCCTCTCTCGTTCTTCTCTCATTCTCTCCTTCTCCTCTTGCTTCTTGCACTATTCCAGTTACCTTCACACTCCCAACACTTTTTCTATCTTTATGTTTTTTGTTTTGAATTATGTTTTGTATTTGCAGAGAGATTTGAGAGAGAAAATAAAGTTTCAAGATTTGTTTTCGTTGTTGCTTTTTTGTTAATCATGGTGTCCACTTTGCACCCTGTTTTTATCTTTTTTTTTTTTTTTTTTTTTTTTTTTTTTTTTTTTTTTGTGTGTGTGTGTGTGTGTGTTTGTAGACACTTCATGCATTTTTTCCCAACGTCGATGGTACCAACTATGCTGACCCTCACTTCGGCAGAGCTGGCCAAGGAGCACTACCCCCGGTGGCGAGGTCCATTAACAGAGGCAGAGTTTTGGAGTTTCGTGGGCATCCTTATCAAGATTTCCTTGGCGCATAGGGGGCGCAGACGGTGCCATTGGTCGAAAACGAGTGAAATGGGCACAGATGGGCTACCGGGGGATGATTTTGGGAAGTTAATGGTCTGTAATCGGCTCGATGTAATTTTGAAGTGCCTAAGGCTTGCCCCCCCCCCCCCCCCCTACAGATGCAGACCCTTTTCTACCTATTCGTGCTTTTGCAGAGGCTGTTGGTAAGAAGGCGGAGTTGTCCATAGTGCCGGTTGTTGGGGGGGGGGGGGGGTATTACTGTGGACGAAAGCATGGGGCAGTATACTGGCGAGGGGATGCCTGGGCAAATAGTGGTCCCAAGGAAGCCTATCCCTGTTGGAAGGGAGTACCACACGGTGTGTGACGTGGAGTCTGGGATCTGTATCGCCATGGAAATGGTGGAGGGGCAGGCGAGGGATAGACAAAAAGAGTTTGTAGCAGCTCTGGGGGTTACCACCGCCACTACTTTACGATTTATTAAGCCTTGGTGGGGTACGGGACGCATTGTTATCGGAGATTTGTGGTTTGCGTCTGTAAAAACTGCCATGGAGTTGAAGCAAAGGGGGTTGGATTTTGTGGGCATGGTGAAGACTGCACACTCGGGGTTTCCAGTAAAGTTACTTCATAGCTCAAGCGGGGGGGGGGGGGGGGGGCCAAGGGGGATTTAGCCTCAGCTATATGCAAAAAGGATGGGGTAAAGCTGCTCGCAGTCAACCAAAACGACCATAATCAGCAGCAAATTATTGCTACTTGCTCTACTACTTTGGCGGGTACACCTCGGAACGCGCGTTTTTCACAGTCTATGCCACAGGTTCCGCGCTGCCAGGCAGTAGCCTTGTACTATTCAGCTTTTAACGCGGTAGATATGTTCAATTCCGCTCGTCACGGGTCAAATTGTCTTAATTTATCTATTGCCACTCATAATTGGGTGAAGGTCGATTTCCTAATTTTGCTTGACTTTACAATATTATCACGAATGCGTACAGGCATTACCTGAAATTTTCGACAACAGTTTTAGCCAACCTTAATTTAATGAAAGGAGATGGCAGGCCAGGCTACTTCAAAAGCATGCTTGCCAAGCAAGCAGCTGTTGACGCAGGTGAATGAGGCTGAAAATAATGCTATCTTGTTCCCCCCCCCCCCCCCCCGTGTGGTAAAAGGTAGTGTTGACCCTAACCCCCCCCCCCCCCATGCATGTTGCTGTCCAGGTACGGGCCCACAGTCCAGGGGGACAAACTTAGGAAGAAGCGGGAGGCAGGTGAGGCATTAGAGGTAGTACGGAGACGGCGAAGAGGCGTAGATGTCGTGTGTGTCTGTATGCCTATCCAGAAAAAAAGGTGAATTACACTGAGTGGTTCTGCGCGACTTGCGGCCCTGACGTGCCCCTGTGCAACTTTGCAGCACGTGGGTGCCACACGTGGCACAAACAGTACGGAATGCACTCCAAAAACAAGCGTAAACGCACCCATTGACGCCCTTAAACTCTGTGCTGCCGGTGGGCATCACACAAAAAATGACTAAGTCTCGGGGGGGGGGGGGGGTAAGGACACTGACAGAGCGGTAATATTAATAGTTATATTAAATTTTTATTGATTTTAATATCTGAAATGAAAGATTTAATATTAATTTTAATAAAAAATTTGAAAAATATTATTTTTTAGTGACTTTGAAAGTGACTTGAAATGGATGCCGGGCGGCATCTATGCGCATACACATAGACAATATATATTATATATATATATATAGAGAGAGAGAGAGAGAGTTAAAGTATATTTTTAATGGTGTAACACCGGAAACTAGGAGTATTGATCTGATTCTTGTGTTAGAGGAACTTGCGAAAGTGACGAGAACACTAGGCACATAAAGTCACATATTTTATTACTTGCGCGACACATGTCGTAACTTTTTCTACTAGTACTGCATGCGGGTTCTACTAGTACTGCACATCAGGAAAGCTTTACTGCATGTGGGTGTGACTGAGGATCACATCAACAAGTACAACCCCTAAATTCTATGTGCTGCTCATGGACGTAATTTTTCCTTGAAAGATATCATTTTTCAAGAAAGCAACGGAGCACATGCTTCGTACTCTTGGACCTCGGTGCAGGAGACACTTCAACTTGTGCGTAAATGTGTTGCCACACTTCGAGCTAGCAATCTGCACCTAGCACAGTTTCGTGAGCAAGAAAAGTTCCGTATCACCAAGCTAAAGTACCAGGTGGAGGAAGCATCTGCTCAGCATGATGACGAGAAGGCAAGAGAAGCGCTGCAACAATTGCAAGATGCCACTCAACACAACACCATTCCTGCTGATGTAGTGACATTATGCCTGGTGATCCATATATTCACCAGGTGTCTAGAAAGTACCGGACACTAACGCAGAGGACGGTCGGTTGATCAATCCGGTCACTTAACCTAGACTCAAGGAACTATAAGTCCCATGAATATAGTTTGCTGATAATGGATAACCATCCAATAATGTATTGTACTAGTAGGTACTGATACCATGCCAAGTTGTGTACAGTGTCCAAGATGTTTACAGTGACAAGATGTTTACACTGTAAAGACAATTTTATGAATATCTGGAACCATTCGATAATAAAGGCAATATTGAGGCATTGTACCAGTATATAATGGTAATGTATGAAAGGTATCCGATTAGCTAAAGTGGCAATACTTAAGGATATTAGAGTTCTATGGTATAAATGTTGTGACATGTGACATGCTGTGACATGTAATGTTGTATTATATACAGCACATGACCCTCTGAAAAATACCAGGCGCCGGAAAGTCGTAGGTCGTACGGATTGCGTATATTAAAGTTATAAATGCCGGAAAGCTAATTATGCATGAAAAACAAATAATCAACAATATTAATGCAAATTTAATATATTTTTTGGGGTTGAAAACACTTTTATCTTCGCTGCAGTGCCATCTAACAGTTCGCAAACTCATTGCGAAATCGGTCCGCACAATGCGAACACACGTGTCCATGCTAAGGTTAACATATTATTATTCTTACAATCATAATTCTACTGCAGCAAAAACGCATAAAAATGCAATGAACACAAACAGAAATAATAAGACTGGGCAATAGGTGCGCTCGGGACTCCGTGCCACCGCACCAGACGTCATACCGCCACCCGTCCCGCTAATCCAAGCGGGAGGCTATGTAGTTGATGAAAGAACTGCCCTGCTGCTGCGACTGCGCCAGATATGCGCTTGCCTGCTGCTGCGAATGTGGTAAATAAGCATAAAGACTGTTGGCATGGTTGGCACCTTGATGATTGCTCGGCTGCCAAATTGCCGGCAGCTGCTGGCCTCCGTAACCGCCGTACATGCTATTATTGCGGCCGCCACCGCCATTCCCACCGCCGCCGCCACCGCCATGCCAGTGGTTGTCATTCTGCTGACCCCCGACGCCACTGTTTCCATTTCGCTGCTGTTGCGGAGCGCAAACAAAGCATTGGCAGTCGGGGCCGTGCGAAACTGCTGCCTTTGGCCCCCCGCACCGCGTACACTGACAGCCCCGCCCATGAGGATCACAGTCGGGGCACAGGCAGCCCTTGCCATGAAATACGCGTTCAGAGGGGCGCCATGATTGCCATTCTGATTACCACCGACGCCGCCGTTTGCCTTGCGGCCGGGGGTTTGAATACCTGCGGCCGCCGCTGCCTGCTGGCACTGCCACCGCTCACACATACAACCTTGCCCATGAGGCGGATCACAGGTGGGGCACATGCAGCCCTCGCCATGCTTTGCAGGGGGGACGCATTCTTGACACTGGCATCCCGCACCATGCTTGCGATTTACCTTTTACTCCACGGGCTCCTTGCGTCCGCCTTTGCCTTTGCGCGGGGTACGATCGCCTCCACCAACGCGGAAGGGCGGGATCTTGGGCGGGCTCTGGTGCGGGCTCTCTCACCATCTATCCATAACACCACAGTGAGGAAAGTTGCTGCATAGCATTAAATCAATGCTTACCGTTCTTCTCCTGATTAGCCCTCATGCGAGGACAGGTTACGCAGTTGCAACCGGGCCGGTGATGCTGATTGCCCCCTTTCTTCGAGCCCTGCTTCTTACTCGCGCTTTTCTTTGCCCCTTTTTTCGTGCCAGGCTTCTTCTGAATTTCAGCAGCACACAACATAACTAAAAGCGAAGCCAATTACAGAAGCATTGAACTTGTTCCCCTGTATCGGGCTGGCTTTGGGCGATAGAGCGCCTATTTCCCTCCAAACGAAGCTGCCGTCACTGTCGACCCGTACAGGCAAATTGTATGGCACCAATCCATCGGGGTGGTCCGCCCAGTACGTACAACTCCCATTGTCTTTGCCCTCGTAATCCCATAAAAACACCGCACTGTAGACTAGATTGTCAGTACACTGCCAGACGGGAAATTTATCGCCTTTGCGAAGAATCCAGATTCCGTTGGCTCCCTTTCCTCCTGTGCATGGTTTATGAGGCCACCGGCGTCTGAAGGAGGCAGCGTGCCGATAGCGCATTGATCATGAATGGTTTCGGAAACGCGCCACGGCTTTCCGCCCAACTGCATTGTGTTATCGCAGGGAGCTGATATGGCCTTTGCGTATGCTACTGGATCGAGTTGCGGATCAATGCAGGCAGAAAAAAAACGAAGCAGCTGCATTTTCCGGTCCCATCTAAAATATCGCCCTCGTGCAGGCAGATCACTCCATACTTTGCCCCGTTTACCGGTTTGAGCCACAGATTGAGCCCCCCCAAGGTTTTGCTCCCTGGCTGATTCATCACTGCGATTTCAAACTTGGGCAAAGTCGCCGCGCGAGGGACCTTTCTGCTCGCGATGCTTGCGATTTCCTGCACATCCCTACAGGATTACTTACACTGTATTGTTGCAATCGCATATTACATTAGTACCCATCGTCTGTGTCCTTCGCAGATTGGGCACCGGTGGGGGTGGAGGCCGCCACGCTTCTCTCAGGAGACGGCGCTAAGTTTCGACGATACGGCGGGATACCCGGAAGCGGCGCGCTGGCTGGCAACGTGCCATTCGCGAAACGAATATGCGGCTCCACAAGCACGTCGACGGCTTTCTGCAAGAACTCCTTAGTGAGCGCGCCCGGGTTGTCATCCCAATACTTCTTGGTAGCTACGGGATCTATGTCCTCTTCGTCGCAGAAACGCAGGTCATCGATGATTTTACCCTCCACTCCGGGGACCTTAACCCTCACAGAAACGAGAAGCTGGCGCTTCTTCACCTTGAAAGCCTTGGGGGCAGGTGTGCCCGGCTTCTCGCTGTCGACCCGGCCTGCGCAAGACATCACTAATGCAACATTGGACCAAGCAGAGCATATTTACCCGATCAAAAAGACTACTTCGGAAGGCACTTGCTTGGTTACCACGAAATCAAGCTGCATGACACATATCTACTTATTGCTGCGTTTCATACCACCAAGTCCAGCCCGAGATTGCTCCAGTACTGCACCTCAGGCAACCACGCAAAGTACGCAACCTTCGCGTCAGCCTCGTCCGGGCCATCGTCCACGGTGTACGCCATGACCACCCTGCGCATATCATGTTTATAAGTGAAAACAAGCAGTGTTCAAATTGCATACGCTTTCATCTTGTTCCTCTGCTCTTCGGGGGACGCTGAGGGCGCATATTTGTAGTAATATTGCGTGGTGGGCTTGATGATGAAGGTCAAGTTGGATTGGCGCAAGGCCTGAGCTCGCGTACTCACTTGGGACCCGGGCATCGGTGGATCATTATTGCCCTCGCTCGCAGCATCTAGCTCTCCCTGGAGCTTTGTAACGTCAATTACAGACCCGTCATCCTCCTTCCCATTCAAGGTCGGACCCTCCGGCGTCAGACCATCCGGCGTTGAGTCCTTGTCCAAGCGCACGACAGTATCGGCGCCTAAGAGGCCAGCATTCGCCGCGCTGCTGATTTTGCTGAGCTCTTCCAAATCCTTGATGACTTCGTCCTGGCTGCGATCGCTGCCCTTCTCGGGCTGGTCATTAACGAACCTACAGTTTGCATACCATTCGCACTCAGGCAGAAGGGCGAGATAATTATGATTACACTCCAGTCTCGCCAGTGCTTCCATCCTTCGCTGCTGCAGCAGCAGCAGCCTTGGCAGCAGTAGCTTAAGCTTCAGCTGCGGGTGCGTCACCTTGGCTGTTGCGCACACATGCATATATGCATGTTTGGTATAGATGCAACGCTAGTCAAGACAACCTGTCGGGGCTGAAGGTCAGCTTTCGCGCGCGGCGTTTTGCTGCCACCTTGGATGCCGCCTTCTTTGCTCCCTTTTTCGATCCCTTTTTGCTTCCTGGGGCTTTGCCAGCGGACTATACAAACATCACCACACATGCACCCCCCACCCCCCCCCCCCGCATTCGCGCACCCTGTCGGAATAAGTCATGGTTTGTGGGAACGAGGAGGAATTGGAAGCTCCTATTAGCATGGGAGCTAGCCCCAGGCTTGCTCTTGATTCTGATGTAATGTTTGTGGAATGTGTGCAAATAGCTTTCTTGGGGCAGTTGCTCAAACATCAAACACCCCCCCGCATTCGCGCACCCTGTCGGAATAAGTCATGGTTTGTGGGACCGAGGAGGAATTGGAAGCTCCTATTAGCATGGGAGCTAGCCCCAGGCTTGCTCTTGATTCTGATGTAATGTTTGTGGAATGTGTGCAAATAGCTTTCTTGGGGAAGTTGCTCAAACATCAAACACCCCCCCCCCCCCCCCCCCCGCATTCGCGCACCCTGTCGGAATAAGTCATGGTTTGTGGGAATGAGGAGGAATTGGAAGCTCCTATTAGCATGGGAGCTAGCCCCAGGCTTGATCTTGATTCTGATGTAATGTTTGTGGAATGTGTGCAAATAGCTTTCTTGGGGCAGTTGCTCAAACATCAAACACCCCCCACCCCCCCCGCATTCGCGCACCCTGTCGGAATAAGTCATGGTTTGTGGGAAGGAGGAGGAATTGGAAGCTCCTATTAGCATGGGAGCTAGCCCCAGGCTTGATCTTGATTCTGATGTAATGTTTGTGGAATGTGTGCAAATAGCTTTCTTGGGGCAGTTGCTCAAACATCAAACACCCCCCACCCCCCCCGCATTCGCGCACCCTGTCGGAATAAGTCATGGTTTGTGGGAACGAGGAGGAATTGGAAGCTCCTATTAGCATGGGAGCTAGCCCCAGGCTTGATCTTGATTCTGATGTAATGTTTGTGGTATGTGTGCAAATAGTTTTCTTGGGGAAGTTGCTCAAACATCAACCACCCGCAAACCCCCCCAAAACAATCTGTATGCAAAAAAAAAAAAAAACAAGAATAAGTAAATTAAAAAAAAACCTTTATCCCTGATGTGGCGACTTCTTTGGTGGAGGGGACTTCCCCGTGGGAGACGCCTTTTGTTGAGTCTGTGGTCGGATACGTTTACTTCGCGTGCCTTTTGCTACCTCCCGGGTAGCGTCAAATGGTTTTGTCTCCCTAACGCATTTAAACTTGCCGCTTTTTCCTACGGGAGCATACCTATAGACCCTGTTAGTCAGGACCTTGTCAGCATCCCAAGCTTTTGGAGTCGGTTCTGGACTTGGGAAATCATAGTACAGGAGAGTGACTTTGGGGGCAATATCGCAATCCTGCAACAACTCTCATTTTTCTTCATTGTTAACCTGAACAAAGATACGTTGGATACGCCCCTCGCGTTCCACACGGTAGGTTTGGATGGTCTCGACCGAAACAACCATGTACTCAAGTACTTACTCAATGCAGATCGAGTCAGAGGGAGACTTTGCGCGTTGGTTTTTCCAAGTTGAATAAGTTGTGAAAATTTTGCACCAAATTCCAGTTAAATAGGCAAGTGCCACTGAAATGCAGCGATTTTCCGGTTGGGCCGTGTGATCATTTGTGCATCCGCTTTTCACTTTTGAAAAGCGTGTTCGTCTCCTGTGGAGCAGGAAAAACGTTGATTCTGGTATTTGTATACTGCTTGCGTCTCGACAGTGCATGCATCATATAATCGTGATTTTTTCTCAGGACGAGTGATTCATAATTGCTTCAGAGATTTGAATTGGACATCTTCGCGCGGTAGCTATGTTTTCTTTTTCCGTTTTGCGAATGCTTTTTTTTTCAGCCAAAGTAGCAAAATGTCTTTTCTGACTGGACTAGCTTCCAATTCAGAAATAAGTTCTGAAGCATTGCGTCTTGCACGAGAGAGAGCCGACAGAACAAGGTCCATCTGTTGTTGGCACACGCAAATAAACAATAACGAGCTTGTGCATGCCAGGGTTCTTGCCAAATCTGACGAATCACAGCGGCCTGCATTCTCCACCACTGGTACCTCATCTTCACCCACCGGCAGCACCTTTAGTGACGATTTCAGTACGCCTGGGAGCACTCATTCCAGACAGCGCATTGATGAGACGAGAGTGGACCCCAAGCATGCCAAGCGGATGGAAAAAGCAAAAAGTATCAGGCCAACAAGCGAGCTGGACGTGCTCTTGCTGCAGAGATTGATGATGAGGGGTTGGAGCAGCTTTTGTTGTCTAAAGAGGGGCAGCAGAGGTTTCCAGAAGTCGCGGCTGCGTTTGCGCAGAACCAGGCACAGGCTGCGGCTGCGCAAGCAGTGAAGTCAATGGTAGAAAGTTTGCCAAAGAAATCAGCTCATAAGCAGGCAATAGTAGGAAAGCTTCGTGGTCTAATGACTGCGAAGCAGGTCCATGATGTTTTCCAGAACGTAAGCGACCGATATGCGAGAAAGGCCGCAGCTGCAGTAAAGAAGATGGAGGCAGATTTGCAGGCCGGTAGAAAGCCTGAGAAGCAGGACATTTTCACTCAGGAGGTCATGACTGGTGCACACCGCGACAAAGCCACGCCGCTTGAGAAGCGAATCACTGCCGATTACGTCAAAGAACTTTTGGGGGCGAAGTCTGGTTCGAACGCAGCATTCTGGTACGGCAACCTAGATTCTTTCCATGACTGGTACAGAACCGACGCACACCCCAACATTTACAAGCGATTGTGTAGTGAATCGGGAGGTTGGCGCAAATTGGTGGAAAATATGAACGGTGGTAAGTGGGTAACAGACAACGTGCAGGCCATGCTTTGCGAGGGAGAGTGCGTGCAGCCAGGCAGTGATGTCTGCCATCATTTTCACCGACCCCGCAGCCGTCCGACAGTAG
The DNA here is from genome assembly GCA_019918135.1 of Paulinella micropora. NCBI lineage: Eukaryota > Cercozoa > Imbricatea > Euglyphida > Paulinellidae > Paulinella > Paulinella micropora. Next base: position 23,447 of record WBZZ01004136.1, on the reverse strand, counting down.
CAAGTATTCTCCGGGAGGTATTTTTCCGGTGCGTGTCGAAAACTGTTCCGTGCAAATGGCACGATAATTGGGAGAAGTGGAAGGCGGAGCTTACATGGTTGGAACATGGCAAAAAGACTGCGAAAACTGCCGCAAAGATCCGCAAACTAAGAAGCAAAGTCGCTAAGTGCCAGCGTCACGATGACCAGTATCAGGTACAGCGCAGGTATGTTTTTGGTTTTAGAATGACAGCAAACATTTGCTTTTTTGTGCTCGCAGCCACACACAAACCGAAATCGATGCACTGGAGGCGGGGTCCGGCGCGTACGTAGTATACCAAGATTACATATCATGGTACTCTGAGAACGGGAGGAAGATGAATGATTTAGTATTCACTATTGTCACTCGGCGGACGGACGGGGAATTGCAGTACGAATACGTTCATAACATCATGCGATGCGAGCATTCCAGTGCAACAACGCGATACGTTTGGCTATCACCTGAGAAGCAAAGGGCAAGGAGGGAGTGGAGAGATCTCCGGTCTTCCCGGTCCCGGTATTCGAACAGGCGATGGTGGAGGAGATTTCCAGAATTATGAAGGCATCTTTGCTGAGTCTTGGTACTTTGTTTGCGTACATTGTGTTCGCAATTTGTTAGCTTGCTGTCTAGGTACAAGCTTAAGGCGAAGTTTGGTGTTGAGCTGCGCTCCGACATGCTGTGCGCCTATCACTCTTACAACCCCTGCGACGGGGTTAAATGCATGCATTCAGAGGTTTTTCTGAAGTATCAAATGGAGCGGGGCAGGCCATTTGAATTCGTTGAGGATTGGTTGCAGTCGGCGGCGGGTGCAGGATACGAGAATCACCGGTACTATGGGCATGACGCAGATATAATCGAAAGGAATCCAGTCAACCCCCGGAAGCTGACGTCCTGGCATTTGCGGGAGTTGCATTCGTGGGTAAACTATAAGCAAGGCGACAACGACGAGAAGGTATTCACGCCTGGCATTGCCTATGGTGCATTTCATAGCGACCTGGAATTCAAAGACCGGGTCATAGTCGATATGCGGCAGGACAAGGATGCCAGGGGAAAAAGGTGCGAGAAGTGCACGCAGCATTTCATGAAACCTTGCCCCGCACACAAGAAAGGTGGGAGGTGCCATGCAGCGAGGCGTCGAGTTGGGGGGCTAGCGCCCGCAGTCCATGTCCGGTCCGGAGCCACTGACGGGATGGACGACGACGAAAAAGCTGCTTACTTCGACGCCCTTGGGCGCAATAGGAGAGCGCACACAAAAAAGGCAAAGTGGAGGTTTAGGGACCTCAACGAGGAAGCTCTCGTAGAACTTCTGGGTAACTTGGGCCTGTCAACTGATGGCAAAGTGGAGGTACTTAGGCAGCGGTTGGAGGACGCCGTACCAGCGAACAAGGAGGGCGCGAAGAAGGGCGCGAAGAGGGGCGCGAAGAAGGGCGCGAATTTGGGCGCGAAGAGAAGAAGGGCGCGAAGAAGGGCGCGAAGAAGGGAGCGCAAAAGCGCAAGCGTGCCAATCAGCCTGCGGTAGTGCGTAGCGCCAAAAAATCCCGGCGGGCGGCAGCGCAAGTCAACTACGCGGAGTCCGACGCGGAGGAAGGCGAGGACGAAGAATGGCAAGAGAAGGGCGAGGAGGAGGAGGAGGAGGAGGAGCGAGCGGCTGTGGACGTGGATGGCGTGTGGACTTGTAAATATTGCCAGTTTGAAAACAAAGGGCCTCCGCCGGGCAGCGATGGTTGTGAGGGATGCGAGCTTTGCGGAGGGGGGCTGACTGGATTGGAGGAAGACGATGAGGAGTACAGCTGATTTAAAGTGTAACAATTTGCAAATGATCAGCGTGGAAGTAAGCAGCTTTTTTTTGCTTTTTTAGGTCGGCAGGGCTGGCTATGGTAGGTCGGTGGCGCCGGGAGTCACTGTACGGCCGCAAAGTGGCGCAGTGTGAGGAACGTTTGAGGTATTTCATGATTTTATCTCTTTTTTTTCTCCTGTTTTCATAGCATTTTATAGTGTTGTTTGTGTTGCAAACGATCCCCGACTTGAGGTAAGACTTGGGCTGACTGACAGGATGGGAAATCGGACTGCGTGTCGGCTGGTGGGCCGCTAAGTGGCGCCCCGAGCGGGGTTGTGCAACAAACAGCAATATATGTTCAGAGTATTTGTTTTCATTGCATTTTCAAGGAATATTCGTGACTCTGGAGCGCACGAATGCGAGAAATGCCTAGGGCATGCAAAGATGGCGCGGGTGGGACAGTGCGGTACGGGGGCGTGGACTATGCGTGTTCAAGTGGCACCAGACGCAATGACTATCATAAAATAAATCACATCTTGATTTTGTTTATTGAAATATTCGAAAATGCCATGAAAACAAGTATTAGGTCGTAATATGCAACCAGCATGATAGGATTTCCATAGAATACTGCACGTGATTGGGTTCACTTGCGCGCAGTAGGAATAAGATGTGTCATGCAATGATGCGGAGTAAAACCGAATGCTTACTTATGAAATTAAGTTGTTTTTGCGTAACTATTACTAGAATTAATAATATAAAACGATTGGAAATGAAAATCTCAAAATTTTAATAATCTATGCAAACTCCGCAAAATCGTACGACCAGACCGAGACCGGCCCCTGGTATTTTTCAGAGGGTCATGAATATGGTATATTCTGTGGTGTAATGCCCCCCCCCCCCCCCCGAACTCAATATCCACACTGTCGCCAAATACTTTAATTCCCCCCCCCCCCCCCCGAAATGTATATCCGTTCAAATGAATGAAATACATACACTATATATGTAATACAAATTGAAACGATTTACAAACATGTTGGGGTAGATATGATCAGTAAATGTGTAATATAATTTAAGAATCATGTGCAACAAATGCAAATGAAATTAAACTATGAAATAACACAAAGTAATGGCATAGTTGTATAACAATATTATAAGCAAACTATAACTATACCGAGCTAAGCACGATGGCAGAGTCCTGGGTCTGAAAATAAAATTGCATTGCACCAGGGCAATAAAGGTCCTGATTAGTACTAATGAAAAAAAAATCAAATGTCCAATATAACGTTCCACGCTAACATTTGAGGAAGAAATGTTTGAGCGCTTCCCGCAAGGGGTATCGTACAAAAAAAATCAAAGAGCTCCTATGCTATGACGGGAAAGGAAGATAGAAAATTTAAAAGCTGTTAATATTACTAGTTGGACAGTTTATAGTCGTGCAGGACTATGCGTCACGATCCTTCCTCAAATACATGGGGAACAAGATCCTTCCCGTTCCATCCCCACTCCAGTCTTCCCCAGCTTTCTCGCAGACTGTCAGGGATGCCCCCACGTAGTTGGAATGCTTTCGCATCTTTGTTGTCATACATGAAGTGCAGGCATGATTCTCGACAGATCCTTTTCCCTTCAACGTGATGTTGTTCATTTTCATGAATTGTCTCGCCATAGTAGTCCCAAAGTGAAACACGTCATGTAGCTTCCCAGCATCCACAGCCACAGCAGGGTCCATTGTAGTCGTCCAGAAAGCAGATTGGTAGCGTAGTGAATTCGATTTGCTTTCATCGTTTGCCTCCGGTGTCTGCACGGTTCTAAACTTATACTGACAGGCATCCGGATCAAAATCGCCTACCAATATCTTGTCACTGGGTCGCACGTCAATTTCATTTTTCGTAACGAAGAAACCGCCGCCTTGCATCACAATGCCGTATCCTTGTTTTTGTAGCTGCCCCGCCGAGAAGAGCACCCTATGCAACGTTTCGATGCAATAGGCCTCCTCCATCTTCACTTGTTGAGGCTGCCCTTCCCCCGACATTCCGACAAACTCCATCTTCCCCATGACTGTCGCTTTTGTAGGCCCATCTATTCCTCTTAGGTCCAGCTCAGCTTTGTCTTGCAACATCGACGCGTTCGGAACCAAGTGCTTCGATGAGCCACTATCGAGGTACTAGACTAGATCGCCTTTTCTTCTTGTTCTTCACCTCTAACCGCTATCATGCTCGCAGGGTCATATTCCATAGGGGTGTTAGGCGGTTTTCTTTCCTCTTCTAGTATCTCGCCTTCATCGACAGCATCCGTAGGTAGACGTTCTCCCCCATCCACTCCAACCGTAATAGTTGTACGCATCTCATCCCACGTCCCCACCTTCCTTTCTCCTGTTGCAGCCACTCCACTCGGCACCTGACCCCATCGTATAACCGATTGCAGACCCGTCTGGTCCTCTTCTTCTTCACCGGGTCCCGTCGAAGTCACACTCGCCGTCTTCTTTTCTTCCACAATAGCGTATGACGGCGGGAATTGTCGCGCTCTCTCTCGAAGCAACATCCTCTCGTTATCATTCCCAGCCCTCTCCATTGCTTGCATGAGAGCTTCCCAGCTGATATCGATCCATTCAGCCGCGTCTGTCGTAGGACTCATCATTAGGGTTCTGTTGTACCTCGGCATCATCCCCGTCTTGCCCGTGTCCGGCCGTTCATGAAAGAAGCGTAGCATCCGTTGAAACGCCAAGTCCGCCCGCATTACAATTATAGTTGACGCATGCCCATCAAGTCCCCTTGCTGGGGCCATAGCTTCGTTGTCCAGCACAGCTTGCCACGAGGACTTGACTGAGTATACTTGCAGAATACTTTATGAGTTCTCCAGTCCTGCCCTTGGCACCACCTTTCACAGTAGTAGACCATTTTGCAGTGGCCACATTTCTTTGCTGCGTCTTTGGCGCAGAACTCGCACTCCCTTGGTATTCTCTTGAGTAGCCCTTCTGCAGTATCAACGCCTGCTCCTTTTTCCAGCCCTTTGACATAATCCACCCAGTTGTGCGGCACGACTTTGAAGTTATAAAACCATCTCCAGTATCGTAGTTCACTCAAACAGGCGTTATCAAAGCACGTCCAGTAGTCTGCTATATTTATTTTTCCATTGCTGTCGTCTCCCGGTGCATCCACTTCTTCCTCTCCAATGTAGATCATCGGGCTTGTCGCAGCCATGAATGCAAATGCCTTCTTCCTTCCGGTGTCTTTCGCCCCAACTTCGATGAGACCTCCCCCGTCCGCAGCCGGTGCAAGGTAGGCATCCATCGTTCGTGGGATCTCCATGTCGTTGGTAGACACTGCCAAACACGACACGACCGGCGCACCGTTGTTGGCTTTCTTCCCGGCACCCTTGTCCCCCGGCCTAGCGCTGTCTTGGCTCGCGCTTCCGTTACCACTCTGCCTTTGGTTTGCGTTCGCCTTCTGGTTTCCGCCTGGCGGCATCTTCTTCCGGTACCTGTCCTTCAATGTAGGACATCTTCTTCCCTGGTGGTCATGTCCCGGGATCCGGCACTTTATAGTACAAGGAAAGTACTTGTGCGGGTTGCCGCAGTTGTAGCATTCTAGCTTTCTCCCTTCCTTGCCGGTACATTCCTTGTCTTCTGCTGCTGCGTAGCAACCATTGCTGTCCCCAACGCTTTCTCTTCCCTTGACATAGCTTCATTTGCTATCACTCTCCTCTCGAAGTAGATAATGCAAGAATTCACGGAGCGCAGGAATGGCAAGAAATTCAGGATCTTCTTCTTCTCGCTGTTGGGGTTAGAGTTGTTCGGCTGCCTGCTTACTTTCTAGAGTTCATGCCGTGTGAGTTAGTTTTCCAGAATGTCAAGAGGTGGATGCGGGCTCACAGGGGTGAAGGAACTTTTCAGGAAGAAATCTTCAAAGCCTTTGCATTTGCAACTCGTCTTAGTTTTGTGGCGCGACAGTATCGATATTGCATACCAGAGCTCTAATATTAATATTAATAAAAACTTGACTTAAAATATTTTTATTTTATGATTAATATTAATACTATTATTATTAATGTTTTTTGAACTGCAATATCATTAATATTAATATTATTAATATTGGATTCGTTGTGCTCATGAATATTACTAATAATATTGAAAAAGTTTAACCTATATGAAACTTAAAGTTTGACCTATATGAAAAGTTTGACCTATGTAAAAAGTTTAACGTATAAAAAGTTTGACTTACACAAGAAAGTTTGACCTATATAACAAAGTTTGCACTAAATAAAAAAGTTCATATGTAGGTTCTAGTGGTCGGTAGAATCATTAAAAATTTCGCAGCGAGTAATCTCACTCAATATTCAAGATTTTGAGGTGCTGTCTGCGCAGAATTCAATGTTTTTAGTGGGAATGGTCTGCACTGTATTAAGTTTTTCAGTTCATATAAGCTATTGCTGTGATCTGGGGGTATGTTCTGAATCTTGACAAACTAGTTTTCGACCTATGTTTTCCCAGTTTTTGTTTTATACCGTACTTCTCTGCAAAAACCCTTTGGCAGGATTGCTTAACATAACATTTGAATTCATTTGTGCACTTGTGCGTAAAAATGAGTGCAGAGTGCATCATGCAAACAGCATTTTTCAGTTAAAAACTGCATACTTGCTATGTCGTGAAATGTGAAAAATGAAGTCGACAATAAGGATTTCAAATACAGTGAAGACCAAGTTTTCTTATGAAAACACTTGTGTCATGCTTGCTTTTGCTTGAAACAATGTGTTCTGAACAAACACTTCCTGCGAACACATGGACCTCCGACATGAAACTGGTGCCACGGGCCCGTTAGCATACTCGGCATTTCACAACATAAAAACCGGAATACATTTTGACTTGGCGAAAATCGATGGCGAAAAAAAAGACAAGGTTGAACCAGAAGGCTTCTATCAAGCCATTCTACCTACGAAAACATGAAAAAAAGACAGCAGCGGGTAGAGCACTGCTTGCCAAGCAAAAATCTCTATCCGCTGCAAAAGGAGCACACCGAGAACAGCAGTAAGCCCCTTTTCCTTAACACCAATTTCTTCGAATTTTAGTGCTTGTTTTCGTTTGTTTAGTATACATACATCATATTTTCTGTGCCTGTTATGTAAGACAATGATTGAGACGGCCTCCAGAAATGCTCAGAGACAATTAGGTGAGTGCCTGCATGCTGTTTCTATCTGTTTTGTGTGTGTTTCTGTTTCTGTTTGTATGTTGGACCTGTGTGGGAGTAGAGTGTGTGTGTGTGTTGTGTGTGATCTATTTTTCTGGCATGTAACAGCTGTAATGCATATTGTATGTGTCTGTTCTTTTTTCTCCCCTACAGTTGCGGAACTGGAAGCCAAGGGTGTGGACTTGGAGCTACAGCAACGAGGACCATCTGTCGCCATCGTGGCGGCTGGTGACGAAGTTAAGCTGGAGGCCACTATCACGGTCAGTTTCAATCCATTTCGTAGCTACAGGTTTATGTATGTCCTCTATGCGTTTTGTTTGCATTTATTCATTGTTTTCCGCAGATACGGCTTCTTTTTCAGCAGTTTTTTTCTGGTTCAGTGTCACCTAACGTGCTTGCTTGTACCCATTTTTGGTTGATAGGTGCCAACACCAGTGACACCTGCTCGGGGGCGCCCTAGGCCAAGCAAGGACGTGCCTTACACAACGCCGGAGAGGTCGAGCAATGTAAAGTCCCTCTTCCTGCAACGACATTTCGGACATACAGTTACAAAAACACCTTTCTATTCTTTCTCCTCTCCCTTCACACATACACACCCGTCCATCACTAAAAATTACTCGCCATATAATATATCACCTCACCTCTTGCAGGCAGTCACTTTGTAGAGTTTGAAACCAATAAACACAAGGCTGTGCTGTCCTATGCTCCTAGAATGAGAAAGAGTTACAGCGAGGTAGAGGAGAGAGGAAAACGAATAATAAGATCGGATGTTAGGATTATGCAGGATGCTTTTGCCAAACACCTAGCAGATAGGGCAGGTGAAGAAGTAGAGTTCGTAACTAAGCAGTGGTACAAGTGGGCCTGCAAAAATTACGATCTCCATTCACACTCGCCCACCATAGGTGGTAAAAACTCCGACCGATACAAACAACTCATGTCACTCATATTGTTCGCAGATGACGAGAATATTAGTCAAATTGAAATCGCATGGCTTTTTGAACCAGGACCTTCCTTTTTCTAAATTCAGAGAAGCTAGGAAGGGACTTGGGGAAAAAGTTGAGCAGCGGTTTTACTTAAAACCTTCATTGCCGAATGCCGGCAGTCAGAGGAGGTGCCCAAGGAAGCGAAGCTGTGTCCACGTAAAGTCCTGCGCTGGGTGTGCGGCACATACGGCTTGCAAGAGGCGAATGTGAATGTTCTTCTTCAAGCTGACGGTCGCGCCATCAGCAAGAATAAGACTAGCACACTGTGGATCCTCCAGGCCATACCGGAAGATAAACAACTGCGCAGGAAATTTAATGCCACTGACTTCATTTTTCCTTTTGCTCTGACTCCTGCTGGGGATAACTACCAATCATTAAGCTCCACCACATTTAGAGAGGACCTTAGAAAGTTGCAGGAGGAGGGAGATTATTACACCACGGAAGGCGACCCCAACCCCACCACAGTTCGCCGCCAGTTCACGTTTTGGTTGGGAGGAGACTTAAAGTTTATGGCCACTGTGGCTGGACATTCATCGGGTAGTTTTAGATCAACTAACTCATGTATATACTGTCTGATCACAAAAGGCCCGCAGCTTCAAGACGTCCTCACCAACCACCCCATAGTATCCGACGCTGAGAAGTGTACACACCCAGCGATGGGTGACAGGGTCGACCTCTTCCCCTGGATTCTCACGCGTCGGATACCAGACACACTACATTTCTTCATCAGGGTACAGAACCGGTTACTAAACCATGCCATCCACGAGGCTTTACATGGGTCCATTTGGGCCCAGGCTCGTCATGACCCTGAGTTGAAGCAGAAGATAGAGTGGGAACAAGAGAAAGAGAGAATAAGAGGGGAGCTGAAGAGAGGGGGGGTGTAATGGTGGTTTGGGGCGAAGGGTATGGAAGACAAAGAGGGCACATGCAACTTTAAGTGGAAAGAACTTAATGGTTGCATGGCAAGGAAGTTGGCGGAGAAGGTGAAGGAGCATAGCATAAACTTGGAGTGATAGTGGAAGGTGAGAAGTATTCAAAGAGAGGAGAGGAGTTGCGGAAGCTGTGGGTAGAGTGGCACACGTTGTGGTTAGGGCTTCATAAATCGGAGAGGGAGGAGGTGGTGCACATACTCAAACATCAAAAAGCCATGCGCAGATTCTTTCATCGCGCCACCTTTCCACGGGGCCGGGCGCCGGATGACATAGACGCAGAGTTACCGGCAGATAGGGCAGACTGCCAATTTTATCACCTGCTTTCATAACCATCTATGTTCACATTTTTGTTTTTGAGCTGCTGCTTCTTACCCCTAACCTCTCCCTTTCCGACTTCAACACACAAGGAGAGTTATACAACGGCAAGCATAAGCGAGCTCACTTCATGTGCTCGATCCGACGCTGGACAGATGATGAGTGTATGCTCCAGCACTGGAGAGCTTGTCTTAACCCTATGCGAGATGTGTAGGAGGAGAGTAAGAAGTGGGCGAGGTGTGAGGTAGGGTGCGGGGCTAGGTACAGGGTGAGTAGGCGGGTTTGGAAACAAAAGCATGAGAGTATTTGCAAGGGGGTGAATGGGTTGGAGTATGGGAGGTGGGATGAGATTTGCCCCGGTGATGTGGACGCTTGGCTCGATGAACTGAGCCAACCGGAGCCATCAGTTTTTACCGGACGCGTGCAAACTGCCTTCGCTCCTTCTCCTCCTCTTCCTCTTTCTTCTTCTGCTTCTTCTTCTCCTCTTCCTATTTCTTCTTCTGCTTCTTCTTCTTCTCAGCTTTCTTCTTCTTCTTTGAAGAGGAAGAAGAAAGGAGGAAGGGAAAACAAGCAGAAGAAGAAACAGAAGCGTGTAGATGATGACGACGAGTGGATTCCTCGTACCGCTCCGCGTCTGGGCGGTGGATCGTAAGCCGGTAAATATTAATATTAATACATTTAAAAAAAATGTTTTATGCTTTAACAAGTTCGTAGACATGCTGAATAAGCTGCAGGTAATATCATTTTATTAATACAGCAAGTGGTGTGTGAGTATGTATAAAAACTACATGCATTATTTCTAATCTTGTGTGAGATTTTTTCTAAACTAGTCAAATTCAGTGCACTATGAAAATCATGTTTCAAAACCGGTTTTCTGCTTCAACAAGTTAGTAGACATGCTGAATAAGCTGCTGGTAATATTATTTTATTAATATAACAAGTGGTGTGTAAACATTGAAATAACAACTACATACATTATTTCTAATCATGTGTGGGATTTTTTCTAAAGTATTCAAGTTCACTACTAACGTCCACCCAGACGTAATTATGAATTATGTCATGTCCAAAGCAAGAAAATGCTGAATTATGTCATGTCCAAGGATACAACAACCTTGGCAGACAGGAAACGAAATACAAAACTACGGGTGTTAGCAAAACGAAAATGATTATACCGCTGTCGTTGGAAATGGGCACCCAAGGTTTGCTGCACAGTAAATGGCACTTTGTTTATTTTTGGATCGAAACCGGGAAAGCAGTAAATAATGTCTTCGACGTCCACCCAGACTTCCTCCCCCGTTCTTGTTCAAGTGATATCCAGTTTCCAAATCTTATCTTTGAGCTTTGTGTTTACCCTCTTGGATGGGAAATGCTTTTTCTGTAAACTCTCCTGCATTGTGAGGACCGCTGGGTCCGGCCAAGACAGTAGTTTGTGGGCTGGGACTTCTCCCAAGCCAGCTACTACTCTATTTCTCCACCGCTCGTCCGCATCGTCCCCCAGCTCAGCAAAGTTCAAGTGGTTGCTATCCTGTATATCAATAGTCCAGGATGGATGCTCCTTCAATTCCTGCAGAGTAGGCTTGGCGATGTCATCGCCTCTGGGGGGCCGGGCACTGGGAAGGAACCTTTCCTCCTCCTCTACCGTACATAAAGCAAACTGCACCGACTCTAGTATTACTTTGGTAAGCCTACCATGGGCTGCGGGGACATGTTGTGTAAAAAAAGATATTGGAACATGCAATGCCCTGGCTAGTGGGCCCGCTTCCACTGTCCCAACTAATTTTGTACCCTTGTCTTGCAAAGTGTCATTCCTGGTGAAAAAGAAGCAAACCATTGCTTGCTGATGGTGGTTGGAAAGGGGGATCCAGCACCACCGTCGTCACCATATACAAACGGTGCTTGCAGAAGGCGGCGAACAGTGAAGGATAACAAATCCTCCAGAGTGCCGTCCTGCTCGAAGAGATTGACCTATGTATGTATGAATGTATGTGTATGTATGTATGTATGAGAGAGAGAGCGAGAGAGAGAGGGGGGGGGGGGGGAGGGACAGTGTGTGTGAGAGAGAGAGAGAGATTATTATTATTATTATTATTATTATTATTATTATTATTATTATTATTATTATTATTATTATTATTATTATTATTATTATTATTATTATTATTATTATTATTATTATTATTATTATTATTATTATTATTGTGGCGCCGCGATAGCCCAGTGGTTAAGGCCTACCATCTGGGACCTGTCGCCAGTTCGATTCCAGTCGGTGCCAGGATTTTCAAAGAATATTCTTTGAAAGTATTGGTCTGTCTGGAAGGCTTGGAGCTGCCTTGCGGGGGTGTCAGTAGAGCCTATCGTCAAATCTTCGTACTCCCCTCGCGGGTGAGACGATGGAGGCACATGTGCAGAAATGCATTCGCCATTGACAGAGAAGCACTATTATTATTATTATTATTATTATTATTTGGACACCATGATAGCCCAGTGGTCAAGTTCTACCATCTGGGCCCTGTCGCCAGTTCGATTCCCGTCGGTGCCACCAGTATTTTCATTGAACATACCGGTCCGTCTGGGCCAATATTTTCATTGAACATACCGGTCCGTCTAGAAGTGTTGGAACTGCCCTTGCGGGGGTGTCATTACAGCCTATCGTCAATTCTTCGTACTCCCCTCACGGGTGAGACGATGGAGGCGCATGTGCAGAAATGCATCAGCCATTGACAGAGAAGCACTATTATTATTATTATTATTATTATTATTATTATTATTATTATTATTATTATTATTATTATTATTATTATTATTATTATTATTATTATTATTATTATTATTATTATTATTATTATTATTATTTTATTAATGAAGGCACATGTCCAGGATCTGGATCTGATGCTATAGTCTGAGGAAGCCTATTATTATTATCATTATTATTATTATTATTATTTTTAATGGACACCGTGATAGCCCAGTGGTCAAGTTCTACCATCTGCGCCCTGTCGCCAGTTCGGTTCCCGTCGGTGCCACCAGTATTTTCATTGAACATACCGGTCCGTCTGGAAGTGTTGGAACTGCCCGTGCGGGGGTGTCATTAGAGCCTATCGTCAATTCTTCGTACTTCCCTCACGGGTGAGACGATGGAGGCGCATGTGCAGATTTGCATCAGCCATTGACAGAGAAGCACTATTATTATTATTTTTTTTAATCATTATTATTATTATTATTATTATTATTATTATTATTATTATTGTTGTTGTTGTTGTTGTTGTTGTTGTTGTTGTTGTCTGTGTGTGTGTGTGAGAGAGAGATTATTATTATTATTATTATTATTATTATTATTATTATTATTATTATTATTATTATTATTATTATTATTATTATTATTATTATTATTATTATTATTATTATTATTATTATTATTATTATTATTATTATTATTATTATATTATTATATTATTATTATTATTATTATTATTATTATTATTATTATTATTATTATTATTATTATTATTATTATTATTATTATTATTATTATTATTATTATTATTATTATTCTGGAGGGGTGCACAAGATGGCACTCCATGGGAAGAGGAGGTGGTTGGGCCTCTCCCCACGAAGGTGACCGCTTGGGGAGGGCGGTCACCGGGATATGCGCAACTCTCAACTGGGCATTTACTCGGTAGGGGTTCGGCCAGGCAGGTTGTGGGGTTGTCTGTTGGATTGTTGGTTGGCTCGTTTTTCTTGGCTGTTGGTTTGGGTCTGGTTTCCTGGTTAGCCCATTTTCGCCGAATTTCCTGCCGAGTAAATGCCTGGGGGCTTCCAGTTCCGGTTTGGTGATCTTGTTGAGGTGAGCATTCGGAGGAAACAGTACCGAGATGGGTTGAAGATAGGATTCACATTGAGCCGAGATGGGGCTGAGTTGACCTGTTCCAACTCGGCTCCATTTCGGCTTCATGTTAATCCTATCTTCATCCTATCTGGGTTTTGTCTCCTCCCTATCTTCGCTTCTTCGGGGTTGCCTAACTGGAACACATGATGAGCGCAACGTTGGAGAGGGGCTTCAGTCGGTCCCAATGCCTTGCCAGTGCCTTGCTGCGTTGCCGTGCCTTGCCCCATGCATTCACACCCTCCACCGTTGCATTTCTAACTGAGCAGCTTCGGCTGGGATTACTATACTTGTCTGTAAGACCCTATAGGTACCGCTAGGTTCGCGCCTTCTATACCCACGTGGGGGAAGGAGTTTCAGCGGCACGCCGTCCGATCTGGCTCCACTCGGGGACACCCGTACCTCATGATGTGTATTGTTAGGAGCAGCTGAAAGTCCATAAGGCATGAGAGTAGAGGCGTTGGCGATGCGATGGAGAGTGTGTGTAGTGCGTGAGGCAGGTTCTGGCGACGCTGGGGGTGCTGGATGGCGCCGAAGGGCACGAAGCGACGCGGCAGCGTCCAGTGACACCGGCGGAAATGCGTGTAGTGTGTGTTGCAGATACCGCCGATGCTATTTGCATGGACGGGCGCTTTCCTCGGCGTAAAGAGGCGCGGCGGTGATGGCCAGCGACATTGGCCGTCTACTACTCTCAATGGATTACAAATACGCGAAGCACGGAGCTACCACTGTGGCCCTTATGGGACAAGGTAGAATCGCCGAAGACCTGGACAATCCCCGTGGGAATGCCTCTTCGACGGGCTCTGGCCCGATGTCCCAGGATGGGAGGATGAGGGCTCGCGTATATGACGGAATTCCTGAACCACGTGGAGAGGCTATCATAGCTGCGCCTCATCCTTCCTCCCCAAACCTGGCACACGGGTCGGCGCTTCAACATAAGGCGAGCGGCGCTATATGGCAGATGGCACCGCCGCCTCGACGGTACCGGCGGTAGATCGGTACGACAAGGACGGGCGTAATCTGATTGTCTGGGGGCTCTCAGAACGCGCCAATCTACAGGAGATCGCCTCCAAAATGAGCGGTCTTGGTCTGGTGGTCCCGGTAATGGAGTGGCAAGGCCAGCGAATGTTTCGTCACCTGGAGCTGGTCTACGAGGACGATGACAGCAGGCAGACGGTGTTGCAGCAACTCAAACATCTCAAATTCTTCGGCTGAGGGGTCAATGTGGCCCTTGGGCGCAGGTTCAGGGACAGGGAACGTGTCCGAAGGCTTATTCGCATCCATCTGCGTGGGGAAGCGGCGGTCCGGAAGGAGGAAGCTGCGACGGGATATCGCGTCTTGCCTCTGCATGAAGAATGTGTCGATGATGTGCAGGTGGTGTCTTCGGAATTGGCTGCCGATGCACCTAAGTGTGTGTCTGAGTGTGCTGATGTGCATGTGGTGCCCCTGCATTCGGCGGCCAGTGCAGTGGGGGACCAACCTGCGCAAGCACCTGCAGAGGGGGGCAGCACGAGGGCGGAAGCCAAGCGCGGCCGTCGGGTCCGGAAACGAGCCAAGAAGCACCGCTCCAAGCAGTTCGATACCGGCTTCAAGCTACTCGTCGCGAGTCACAACTGGCAGGGTAAAACGGGATACGACAACGTAGGCACGGCGGAATGGGCATCATTCTACAAGCACGAGGGCTGGCTAGTCATCGGGGCTCAGGAGCACCGCATGGGCAAGAAGCAACTTTCCAAATGCAGCCTGGATGGATTCCGGATTTTTGGAAAACCTGCGGAGGTCAGCGAGAAAAATCGCTGCAAGGGTGGGGTTCTATTCGCGGTGGCTAACTTCCTTGGTCCGTATTGCAACCTGGTGTCAGCCCCCGTCGACCACCGGCAGCAAGTGTGGCTGCGTATCGCCTCGGGTGTTACCGGCGCTCAGGATATCTATGTGGGCAACGGCTACTTTCCCCAGGAAACGCAGGAAGAAGAGTCGTCAGAGGCGTATGCGGCCTGGCAGGCAGCTATAGCTTTTTTTGGAGCCAAAGGTCTGGTGGTCACGGTGGCGGATGCCAACGCGAAGCTCGGGCCGGCATGCAGCCGAAAAGAGGAGGGCATCGTCGTCAGCACGGGGAGGTCGATGATAAGGGAGCACCGGTACGTTCGGAGAACGGCAAGAGACTCGCGGCTGTCCTCGTCGCTACGGGCCTGCGAAATCTGAGCGGCTTCTCGTGCCCAGTGGAAGGGTCCTACTGGTGGTCCCGGCGTGAGCAGCGCGGCATGGGCACAGGCAAGCACCTCCTCGATTACATCTGCGCGTCGCCTGGCTTGGCATCTGGAGCAAAGTTCGGAGTATGCGAAGATGATCTTGATACGGACCACAAGGCAGTATGGGCCGAACTGACGTGGAGCGGCCAGCGCCGGCCAAAGCGGGCTGCGAAACCTTACAGGTCCTTTCGTGTTGATAAGCTTATTGGTGCTGGTGTCTCGGGTAATGATCACGCTGCGAAGCAAGCGCTGGATTATCTACGCGACAAGTTCGATGACGTATTCCAGCATTGCCTACAGAAGCTCGGAGTGCATCAGCTGCCTGAGCTTGACCTATCGGGTGGTGCCGACAGCCAACGGGTGGTAGATGACGTCACCGAGCGAGTGGCGCAGTCCTTCCGAATGGCGGCGCACCGGGTCCTTGGCTCCAGATGTATACGACCCCGTTTCACCAACAATTGGTTTGACGGGGAGCTAAAGGAGCTCATTCAGCAGCGGCGGGAGGCCTACGCAGCATACAGGAGGGATGAATCGAATGCGGAAGCCCGTCTGAATCGGCTACGGCTCCGCAAGCAAATTCGGAAGGCAACTCGGGCCAAGAAGTCCGCCTCCTTCAAGCAAGTGCAGGAAGAAGCGGTCAAATGTCAACGCGAGCAATCCTAAAGCGCTTTTGGCTACTCGCGAAGCGGCTTGGCGGGGCACGCAGAACGAAGGTCTCCGCGCCGGTGCAAAGGGAGGATGGCTCACTGGCGTGTACGCTGCCGGAAAAGGTCGCTCGGTGGGAGGAATTTCGGAAAAATTCGGTGAAGCCACGGGAAAATCCGGCAAGTGCGGCTGTTGTGGTGGAGTGCTGTGCAGAAGCAGGCTCGCTGGAGTGGGAGGAAGCCGAAGCTAAGCGGCAGTTCCACTGGAACGATCGCTTCAGAGATGAGGTGGCCCGGGCTATGAAGGAGCACGAAGTAGGTGAAGACACTTGCGAAGAGCTGGACAAGCCGTTCACGCAAGAGGAGGTCCTTGCAAGGCAACGTGCCCTGAATAACCACAAAGCTTGTGGCGAGGACAAAGTGAAGAACGAGATGCTCAAGTATGGCGGCGCCTACATCAATGGCTACTTAACGCAGTACTTCAACTGGATTTGAGAAGCCGAGAGGACTCCAAAAGCTTGGGGCAAGGGAATCATCGTCAATATCCCCAAGGGTGGGGATCCTACGGATCCTGACAACTGGAGGGATATCTCGATTATTAGTTGCCTTGGTAAGCTGTATCTGTCCTTATTAGCTACTCGTCTAACGCTCTTCGTGGATGGCCCGGATAAGCTACGTCCAGAGCAGGGAGGCTTCCGCCCGGGGCGTCGCACTACGGATCAGGTCTTTACCCTTTGGCAGAGGTTGAAGGGGCGTCAGCAGCAGAAGCGGGAGTCGTATGTCCTGTTCGTCGATCTACGCAAGGCTTTCCCGTCTGTATGGAGAGATGGCCTATTTGAGAGGCTCTGGAAGCTGGGTGTAAGGGGCAAGTTCTGGCGCACGCTACGCAGGTGCTACGAGCAGACTTCGTCGCAAGTGCTAGTTGATGGAGCACTCACCCCCGAAGTACTGGAGGGTGTAGGCGTCCAACAGGGGTCCCCTCTCTCTCCCACACTCTTCAACGTCTTTATGGATGAGCTGTGTGATCGGCTGGCGAGTGCCCTTAAGATCACGGATGTGAAGCGGCTGAACGACATCAAGGCACTTCTATACGCGGACGACGTGGCCCTCATCGCTCACAGTCGCACCGAGCTCCAGAAGATGGTCAATGTTGTGGCCAAGTTCGCGGAAGATTACCGGCTGGAAGTCAACTTGAAGCCCGGCAAGACGGAAATCATGCCCATTTACACGTCGAGCAAGGCGAAACGACCAAGTATCAGGGAGCGAGGTGAGCCCGTGGTGTGGTTTCGCGGCCAGAAGCTTTGTGTCACCAGTCAGTACAAGTACCTGGGAGTGGTTATCACCGACGACCTGAAGTGGAAGGAGCAGGCCCTGCGGGCTACGCGTGTCACTGAAGTCGCCACCGCAGGTTGGTACTCTTTGTGGTGTGCAGGTGAGATACAAGCTAGGTATCGTCTCATGTGCTGGAATCAACTTGTGGGGGCCAAGCTGAAGTACGCCTTCGATGTCTGGCGTGCCCCCGTATCGCAGCTCACCAAGCTGGAGGCAGCAATGCTGCGCCCCATGAGGATGATTCTCGGCATCAGCCCTAAGACAAGCAAGTGGATTACACTCTTTCTGGCGCGCTCTTTGAGTGCGGAGCGTTTGCGGCGGGCGGCGCAACTGAAGTTCTATGGACGGCTGCGTGTTCTACCGGAGAAGCGATTTCCTGTCATCGCATCTCAAGTCAAATCCGACTGGACCGCGGAGGCCGAAGGCGCTATCAGGGACTCAATGGATCTACAACAAGGGCTTCAGGAGCTCCTAAATAGCTCAGAGAAGGACCTCGAGGGTTGGAGTTCGACTGTGGACAAGTGGGCCCTTCAGCAGGACGTCAAGATGGTGCAGCAACTGATGTGGGACAAGCGAGAGGCAGGCAGCGATCTTACTGATGGCCTGCGAGTCATCCTAAGACAAGTCTTTGGAACTAAGGAGTTCCCAAGATGGGTAGCCCTTGATGATGCGCATTATAATCTGCTTCGGAGAAGGTTGCTCAGCTGCAACAACCGCCTTCGGTTGTACCGCAGCAAGTTGGTCAGTGGCATGTCCCCTCGCTGCTTCTGTTGTCATGATGATGTCAATGAGTCCCTTGCGCACTTCTTATGGGATTGCCCCATGCATGAGGGGAGACGTAAGCAGCTGTTGCTGAGTATGCAGAGGCTCGGTGGCATGGCTGTGGGGGGTGCTGAGGGGGATGGAGGGAGTGAGGAGGGTGGTGAGGTCGTAGGCGGTGAGGTTGTGGTGGAGGATGTGTTGCTTGGGCGGGAGCGGGAGGGCTCTGTGTGGCAGGGTTGGGATGATATGTCGCCTGTGGATCAATCACGATTGTTTTGTAAGCTTTTTCAGGGGAAGAAGTCGCGCTTCCGCAGTAACTTTAGGCTTGCTGCGTTGTTAGGGGTTACAGCGTTGCGTCCCCCTCCAAAGTTGGATGTGTTGCTTGGATCATATGTGTCTGAGTGTTGGTCTGCTAGGGAGGGTAAAAGGGAGGAGCTTGGGGTGGAGGATGGGGGCGAGGAGGTGATTGACCTCACTGAGGTTCCATCAGCTTCTGTCCCACCCTCTCCCCCAAGTGACGTTGATGTTGCGCGGCGCGGCCGTCCGCGCAGTGTGGACGTCCTGGCTAGAGAGAGGGGTTCGGGAGCGCAGCGTAGTGTCTCCGAGTTCTTCTCTTCAGCTAACACCCTCGCATCTAGCTCTTCATGCACTTCACAGCCCCCATCTGCCCCTGCTGTTGCTGTTGCTGCTATGTCTGTTTGGTGTTCTGACAATTCGTTGGGATCGGCTGACCCCGGTGACCCAATGGAGGCACATGTCCAGGATCTGGATCTGATGCTATAGTCTGAGGAAGCCTATTATTAATATTAATATTATTATTATTAATATTATTATTATTATTATTATTATTATTATTAGGACACCGTGATAGCCCAGTGGTCAAGTTCTACCATCTGGGCCCTGTCGCCAGTTCGATTCCCGTCGATGCCACCAGTATTTTCATTGAACATACCGGTCTATTTCTGGACCAGTATTTTCATTGAACATACCGGCCCGTCTGGAAGTGTTGGAACCGCCCTTGCGGGGGTGTCATTAGAGCTGATCGTCAATTCTTCGTACTCCCCTCACGGGTGAGACGATGGAGGCGCATGTGCAGAAATGCATCAGCCATTGACAGAGAAGCACTATTATTATTATTATTATTATTATTATTATTATTATTATTATTATTATTATTTAGTACATCTGCCTTGGAGTGTTGACTGTGACATATTTGAGGGAAATCCCGATGAAAAAACCTAGTCACACTTGCTAAACAGAGTTCCAGCCCAATGGCCTCAAGGCGTTAAACTGTGACGCCAACTTACAACCCTTTGGTGGTAGATGCTGGGGAGGAGGGTCGTTGCGCGCGTAAAAGATCTTAAACTCCGCATATGCTGGTTGATAGCCCAGGACCCAGCAGACACCAGATTGTTATGGGTGGGGTTTCGAGGCAGCTCTAGCAACCGCGCTTGGTGTATGCACTTGCACATTCGGTGACGTCTTGCAAGAGGTTGCTGGGACTGCGGAATAACCTCGGCTTAGTGCAGTCTTGCCCTCAGGAGCTCCATCGGTGGCCCCGATCATCAGGCGAGAGACTGACACGGGGGGGTGGAGGACCTCGAACAAGGGTATTGGAGGCTTATGTCCGTTGAGGATATGCCATTAGCTGCATCAGTACGCCTCAGATATAGTAAATCTGCCTTGGAGTGTTGACTGTGACATATTTGAGGGAAATCCCGATGAAAAAACCTAGTCACACTTGCTAAACAGAGTTCCAGCCCAATGGCCTCAAGGCGTTAAACTGTGACGCCAACTCATAACCCTTTGGTGGTAGATGCTGGGGAGGAGGGTCGTTGCGCGCGTAAAAGATCTTAAACTCCGCATATGCTGGTTGATAGCCCAGGACCCAGCAGACACCAGATTGTTATGGGTGGGGTTTCGAGGCAGCTCTAGCAACCGCGCTTGGTGTATGCACTTGCACATTCGGTGACGTCTTGCAAGAGGTTGCTGGGACTGCGGAATAACCTCGGCTTAGTGCAGTCTTGCCCTCAGGAGCTCCATCGGTGGCCCCGATCATCAGGCGAGAGACTGACACGGGGGGGTGGAGGACCTCGAACAAGGGTATTGGAGGCTTATGTCCGTTGAGGATATGCCATTAGCTGCATCAGTACGCCTCAGATTTAGTATTATTATTATTATTATTATTATTATTATTATTATTATTATTATTATTATTATTATTATTATTATTATTATTATTATTATTATTATTATTATTATTATTATTATTATTATTATTATTATTATTATTATTATTATTATTATTATTATTATTATTATTATTATTATTGCAAGAGGTTGCTGGGACTGCGGAATAACCTCGGCTTAGTGCAGTCTTGCCCTCAGGAGCTCCATCGGTGGCCCCGATCATCAGGCGAGAGACTGACACGGGGGGGGTGGAGGACCTCGAACAAGGGTATTGGAGGCTTATGTCCGTTGAGGATATGCCATTAGCTGCATCAGTACGCCTCAGATATAGTATTATTATTATTATTGTGGCACCGCGATAGCCTAGTGGTTAAGGTCTACCATCTGGGACCTGTCGCCAGTTCGAGTCCCGTCGGTGCCAGTATTTTCAAAGGATATTTTCTTTGAAAGTAGTGCAACTTTTTTGACATGATTGCAGCACTTATTTCTTGTGTGTTTGTTGTCATGCAGGCAAGATTGGTGCTCGGTCTGTCAAAACAAAAACCTACCTGGGACACTTTTGGCTCCTCTTCCTCCTCTCTTGCCTCCTCTTCCTCTTCCTCTGTTTCCCAGCCTGCTCAGATGCACAGCAATAGGAATACATGTTTGGTTGTTTCAGATACCTCGGTAGATGAGGTAGATGGTCTCAGTGTAGTTTTGGAAGAAAAAAAAAAGTCTGATATTCGTCCACCCTCTAATCCATCCGTGAGGCTCTCAGCTCTTGATTCTGTTTTGCAGTCCTTGGGGGCACAGGCACAAAAGCCTTTTAAGCACTCCTGCGAAGAAGCACCTTTGATGGAGCTGGCAAAGTGGGGCTTGGCAGTTGTAGCTAGAATAGTTGAGGATACACAGTCTTTACCTTCTGTCGCCCCTCACACCGTCCCCCCTCATGTTTGCTCTTTACTTGGCGAGGTGCAGGAATGTTTTGTTCTCTCTAATATATCTTGTGCTTGGCTTGGTGTACCAAACGTAAGTGCCTTGAGTCCCTTTATTGGTTTTTCGTTTGCTAATACACGTGTTGATTATGATCCTGTGTCTCGTGAAGAACTTGGAATGGATACATACGGAGTTGATTTTTATTGATCTAAGTTCCATCCATCCCACGATCGTCACATACGGAGTGGTAGACAGTTTGTTGAGTATGTAACGGAGAGTAAAGTATACGACGAGTACGCCAGCTTCTCCGTCTATTGGAAGCAGGTTCTACCGGTCTTCTCTCTCTCTCTCTCTCTCATTCTCTCTTTCTTTCTTTCTTTCTTTCTTTTTTCCTTTTTGCTTTCCTTCATTCCTTCTTCCCTTCCTGCTTTCCTTTTTGTTTTTTCTTTTCTTTCTATAATTTCTTTCTTCAATTTCTTTCTTTCTTTGTGCAACTTTTCTTTTTTGGTTATCTGCACATGCGTTTCTTTGTTTTGCTTGAACAGGCGATTTCGGCTGCAATCAAGAAGGGGGAGCCGTACATGCACCAACCAAAGCACAAGTTGCGACCAACCCAGGCCCAGCTAGCGGTTGCTTGGGAGGCGGGGGAGGCGGGGCTCTGGAAGTGTGAGTGTTGTGTCCCACCAACGTACCATGTAGAATCCGCAAGCAGCAGGGCTCACAAGTGTTTTTCTTCGGGCATCGCATTTACAGGCAAAGAGAGGCCCAATGCCCGAGTGCAGAGTTTTGAAAATAGCGCCGCCATTGACGACCAGCCCAACCGCCTGATCAGAAATCTGCAATTACTCCAAAAGGATGTCGAAGCGCGTGCAGGTTTATTTGAGTTCCAGTTGATGTGGGGGTCATTTTTGCGCAGAAGGGCTCCATTCAGTCGGGATGCGGATTGTGGTTGTCAATGTCCCCCCTTGTCAAGGTTGATGGACAATGGGTGCAGCTGTATGTTCCGAGATGCTTGCACGGAGTTCGGTAACCCCCCCCCCCCCTCCCCCCCGCCTCGTCCCAAGGTTGCAGACACCGTGGTTCTCCAACCAATTTTTTGCTACAATGTCACGTCTTGCTTTTTTTTTGGAGGTGGTTTTTAAAAGTTTTTGCCTGTACTTTCAAAAGCATGACGTGACATTGCAGCCTGTTTTTCGCACAAGTCGAAAACAATTTTTCAATTTAGGACCCCTGTTTGCTCTCTCGGTCAGCGCCAGATGCCTTTGGCCGACATACGTACTTTCTGGACCAGACAATTTGGACAATTTTTGATTCACCCCTGGAAGGATTTGAAGCAAGCCGTGGTCCCTCCTTCTCGCCCGATTTGGATACGTTTGCACCGTCAGTTCCACGTGGAGTTTCGACACAGTAAAGTCTGGGGTAAATGCCACTATTGTCGAGAATTTGCACAGAAATCGAACAGGCTCGTTGAATTACAAACAAGTGAGGGTAAGAGAGAGCTCACTTCAGAAGAAGAAAAAGAGAAGAAAAAAATTGAAAGAGAAATAAAAAAAACCGAACACCATTTCAACGCTAAGGAAGACACGAAAGTTTTTGACGAACATTTACAGTTAGTTCAGGACGACCTTTCATATGTGTTGATGATTTTTGATTTTTCGCGAATGAGCGTGGGGGGTGGTAAGACTGCAGACGTAAACGATTGCATCGCAGTACTTTTAATGGGGGATGGGTTGGGTGGGATCAAGAGAAAGTACATTGACACCCTCCCCTTCCTGACGACCCAGGACCCAATAACGATTTCTTTTTTTACCGGCAGTGGCAAAACTGTATGCTGCAAAAGGTAATTCATGCACTGCCGGGCAAAAACAAAGTCATTCAATGGTCGGACGGTGGCAGAAAACATTTCAAGCAAAGGTTTGCACTTGCCGAGGCCAGCCTTACAAGAATTAAACATCCATGGCTGCAACATTTTTCCTGGCATTTTTGGCCATCTAATCATGGCAAAAGCCTATGCGATTCACACGCAGGAAAAATTGCACAAATGGTGGCATACATGGCCTTTCACAACGACTGGATTTGGGAAACGTCACGTGACCTTGCTTGGCTTATCAGAAACAAACTTTCTGATTCTGAGCCTATGTTTTTTGAAGACAATATCAACCGAAATGATAAATACCGTCACCCGGTGAACGGTATTGATGATCTCGGTTGGTTTCATCATTTCGAGGCTACCACAACACCTGGTCTCCTGAAAATCAAACAACTTT